>JABFEX010000188.1:0-14084 GCA_013623515.1 Fusarium illudens
GAGCTAAGGCGGGATGCGGCCTTGCGAAGTCTGGTCTACCGACATCGGGTTTGATGGGGCTGGACCTGATCGGGTCGGGCATGATAGGATCTCGCTTGATAGGTGAAGCCTTACCACTGGGTGGCTCGATGCTAGAGAGCGAGGTGGGATTCGAATAATCACTGTGAGAGTCTCTGCTAGAAGGTCGGGCAGATGTGACCTGGGAGCTGCGGTCCGAGATGGGACTTGGGCCGGTTCGACAGAGCATCGTCATGCCATCCATAGGATAGGGATCGTGTGGCACCGCAGCAACTGGCCCGTGGTGGTTGACATCGTAACCCATGTGAGATGCCTGCTGTTGGCGGCGATAAGGATCCTCCACCGGTTTCCTGACCTCCATCGAGGTCCTTGAATCCATGGGTTGCCTCATGTCATTGGCAGGTCGGACATCTCCCAGAGGTCGAACTTCAGCTGAAGGTCGTGTCTCCAGCGCAGGTCTAACCTCACCAGAATGTCGCATCTCAAGTGCTGGCCTGGTCTCGGTGTGTCTCATCTCCAAGGCTTGTCTGCCGCCGCTGTGCCTCTCCGAGTGTCTGATGTCTTGAGGCCTCATGTCCTGGTGCCTCATATCCTGGTGCCTGGTCTCTTGGTATCTCATGTCTTGGTACCTCGCATCAGTTGGCCTCATATCTGTCAACCTCATTTCCGCGGGTCGCGTATCAAGGGGCCTCATCTCAAGGGGCCTCATCTCAAGGGGCCTCATCTGCTGGGGCATGTGGTGGCCCATGTGGTGGGCCACTTGCTGCGAGTGCTTGGATGGTTGGTGGCGCTGGTGAGAGGGATGCTGAAGCTGTTGCAACTGTTGAAGTTGCTGGAGCTGCTGAGGCTGGGAGGCCTGCTGAGATTGGGAAGGTAGTTGGGGAGGGGGCTGAAGGATCTCGTCAGGAGGTGCTTGAACCAACTTCTGCGGTAGCGCATTCGGCTCCCGTCTGCTCATAGGACCAGCTTCTCTGTGAGCAAGGTCCTTGGCCAACGCGGAGTTCGGATCATGATGGGACTCAAATGTCGATGGCTGTGGGGATGAGGACCTGAAGGCAGGGTTGATGTTTCGTGGGAACTGGGCCACGGAGTAGTTGTCGTCCTCTGAAGCCTCGGATTGACTATCGTTGATGTCCCCTCGGCAGAAGTTGATGTACTTGGGTGGGTCGGGGATCTCTTGTCCTGTTCCCTTCTCGCTGATAAAGGTGACGATGTCCTTTTCCACATCCATCGTCTCCAGAGAGAGTCGAATCTTTTCGCACGACGAGTCGTCACTAACGCAAACCGTGGAGGCAATGTTGGCAAAGGTCCACAGGCTGCTCTTGGTAAAGTCTAGGCGCTCCTCTTCCAGGTCCTGGAACTTGTCGGCCGCTGCCTTCCACTCTCGGTTCCATCTTGATGTCGTGTCCTCCAGGGCTTTGACAGCGTTCTCGTATTCCGTGTTGGAGGTGGCGAGGCTGATTTGCGTCTTTTCCAGCTTCGCCTTGTTGCGACGCTCTTCCTGGCCCATGACCATGTGGCCCTGAGCCAGGTAGCCCTTGATCTTCAAGCATTCTTGCTCGTACTTGTCTCGAGTCTATCGTCACATTAGATTCCATGTGCCGTGAAATATGAATGGATGGTTCACGAACCTTGTTAACATGCTGCGTCTGCTGCATCTTCGTCTTGAGTAGCTTCTCGACGGTGTTCTGAATAATCTTGCGCCGTTCCTTCATCCCGCCGGTAAAGGCGGCGAGCGGCTCTTCAAGCTCACTCTTCATCTCCGCAGAGATGTTCTGGTGTTGTTTGGCCATTTGCTCGACCTCGCCTCGGACAGTATCCAGTGATGTCTTCAGGGTGCCCGTCTCCTGGGATCCCAACGGCTTCCGGCACAGGTTCATCATCTTTCGGGCGTATTCTTCCTCGATGGATGCTCGAGCTGTCAAGGCATGGGTCAGATTTGGAAGATTGAAGAAGGTCTCTTGAGAGTTGACATACCACCGTAGAATGCCTTGAGTTCATCGCATGTCGTCTTGGCCGCTCCCATGCGAGCCAGCAGTGGTGTGACTCCAGCATCTTCCTTGCCCCAAAAGTTGTTTGCGACTGCAATTGCCCGAGTCAGCCATGTCATATCAGTAGAGCGTGAGGCAAGCGTCCTTACAAGACAGCGCAACGGCTGGGGATTCTATCGTCGACGCAGGCATGTTGCCTGGTATATGTCAACAACCGGGCAGGCTAGGGTAGTGTGTGATAATTGATGTTGGAAAAGAGAAGGAGGGTAAAGGAACCAGCCTCAGTCGCACTACGCTCTAAGCTTTGGATGGAGAAAGTGAAGCATAAGGTATAGCGTTCCATGTAGCGGTGATAAGGAGGACGAGACACCCAAGAGGTTGGCCCTGGCATTGTTTGGAGTGGCGCGCAATCCGTTGATGGGACAACCAAGAAGCACGGGCCTCGCATCGCTGGCACTGCAGACACGGCCGAGTGACAGGCTTGGATGTCGACCCCCCAGGCACGTGATGCGGGCTGCCGTGGCGGGAAGGCTGACCCCGACTTTGGGAGGACCGGAATTTATCCGGTGCATTGTCATTTTCAGGACCTTGCCTACCTATCCTCCAGCCGACCTTACATAGTACCTAACCCCAACCACATCGTGTATGTATGGACAACTCTTGACGAACTATCAATACCGCATATTCATCACGACTTGTTCGTCGAACGACGCCGAACCGCTCCAGGCTTCCCCCCGAGCTACTTAATACACCGCGTTCTCGGCGCTGTGCCCCTCGCGACGACAATCACTGGACACGACACGCACCCTTCTCTCCACCCCAAAGTCGAGTCAGGCTCACTCGTCCCCTCACGGCTGCCACCTCGGTTGCACGATCGCGCGCTCTCGAGCTTCCCTCTTGAGCCTCCCCCGTTTCGAGCTTCCCCTTCTCGATCCCGATCGCTGTCCCGCGTTGCCGCTCCCCCATGTAGGAACCCTCCATATCGACTCTTCCTCCCACAGACTCACCCGCCCGCTCGCTTCGTGAGCCTCCCGGTCTGCCACCACTCCGAGGGCAGGCGCTCCCTTTTTTCATCCCCCAACGCTGCGAATACACCTCCATGGTCCCACCACCTCGAGCGGGATCATTTTCGCCCAATCCTGCGCAGACTCTCCAGACGGGTTCGAGCCATTCTCCCCACCCATCGCAGGCCGCCATCCTCAGTGCTGGCGCAAGCCCAAGCGCCAGCAGTCCGACGGGCACCAACTCCCTGGTCAAGATTGTCGTGGCCCAGGTCTATCTTCTACTTAGCACCATCAAGGAGGATAAGGACCGCGCCAAGTGGGAATTGCAGGTTGACCAATTGAAGAAGGTTGGGTCCTATCCCATCTCAGCCACCGCATCTTGCTGACGGTGCAACCTCTTTGTAGCTCATCGATGAACACGGTATGGAAGTCTTCTCCAAGTACTTCACCCGGCTCGTCGCCGGCAATGCGCCGCAGATATTCCCCGGCCTCAACAGGCCTGTCTCGAATCCAGGCAACTATCACATCCTCATCGGCGAGATGCGGAAGATCGCGCACGATCCAGAGCAAGCAAGCAAGATCGCCGAGTCAATTGAGAGCGGCACTGAAGATATCTTCCGCGACTTTGACCTCTCGACCTTTATGGAACATTTCAAGCTCGACGCCCTGGAAAAGACCTTGCTAGCTCTGGCCTTCAAGCTTGGTTCCCGGACCGACTTGAAAACCAAAGGTAAGGATCCTGCCCGACATGCTATCCCGCAGGCACAGACTCATCCTCTTTCTAGCGGACGCCATACTCTCGACAAACTTCCCAACTTTTGTCGATATCATTTCTCGACCTGAACTCGAAGCCCATGCTGACCTTACCCCCTCCTTCATCGCCCTAATCATCGACCGATTCCTTCAGTATCACCCTCCCAGCTTTAATGCTTCTTCTCGCCGAGATCTCGAGACCTACCTCACAAAGCGATATAACAGCGTCGATCAACCGCCTCCCTCCGAGGTCCTGGCTGCCCTCGACCTGAGCAGAGTGCTTGCCGATCGACCTTCCAACGGCTTGGTTCGATACCTGCAAAAACCAGGCATTGAACTCACTCGAGACGAGGAAACCTGCGTTTCGTATCTACAGAACCGTCCCAGCAGCCTCCAGTTGGGCCCCGAGCAAGTTTCTGCCGCCTTGACTTTCACAACTATTAGCCAAACCCCGCAACACGACCCCGACGTCCTGGTGGCCGCCCTTAGGAGAGTGTTGCCGAAATCATTCGATTGGATGGAGGTGATTGTTCTCTTCGATCAGCCGTCAGCCAGGGTCTCTTCTCAGCAGTTCTTGCGCCTCTACAAGGCCTTTTTGCCAATAGCGCAGGACTCAAAGTCTGGTTTGGACATCCAGCGGCTTTGGGGTGGCGTGTGGAGGCATCCAGAGGCGCAGCTGTCCTTCGTCAGCGCATACGCTTCTCTCACTTCTGCACAGCTCGATGCGACGACAATCCCTGGACTTCAGCGGAGCATTACTCTCGACGACTATGCAAGCTCGCCTCCCAACGTCCGCGAGCGAGCTGCCGTGGCTGTCAAACATCCGCTCGTGTCTGTGGCCGCCCTCTCCTCAATCTTCAATGTCGCACTCAGTTCCGTTGTGGCCTCCACGAGCGTCGAAGCGAAAAGGCTGTTCCAAGAGGTGGTTGTCCCGAACCTCGACATCTTTCTCGTTTCCGCCTTTGAGGTTCCTCGCCAACACTGGGCAGCGATGGCCATTGATACGCTGAACTCCTTGTTCGAGAACTTCCTCTACAAGCGGTCACCCGAGTACGACTTCGTTCTCGATAGCCTATGGAAAAAGGACAAGGAGTGGGTGACGCAGCGCTTGATTGACGCCCACGCCATCAAGCCTGTAGATCTTCCACTTGTTTTCGAGCATGCTGTTAAGCACAGCTGGCTAGATTCGCTCGTGTACCTGGCCAACGGGTTCGGCATCGACTTGGCTGCCCTGGCCCACGCTGAGGGATACCTGGACCTGTCCAAGTGGGCACGTTTCTACGCGGACCGCGGCAATGAGATGTCCCGCACCCTCCTGCAATTCCTAATGATCAAGGCGAACTTGGAAAGCCAGTACCAACGAGGCAGCCCTGATGGGCAGGTACTTGCAAAGACGACGACAACTCTGCAGGTCCGCACCGTATCCGCACTATTACACATTCTTGAAGACCTCTTGCCAAAGGCTCCTGTCCAGGAGCTCATCATAATTCAGCGGCACTGCATTATAGCGTACCCGCGACTGATCAATTATGACGAAGGCTACGACGACATCATCGACGCCAATGGCAAGGAAGGAAATGCCCTTCCCCCAACCGCTAACAGTAAGATGGAGGAGCACTACAAAAAGATGTACAGCGATGAAATGCAGGTTCGAAACATCGTCGAGGTTCTTGACCGGTACAAGCGTTCCAAGGATGCCCTGGATCAGGATGTCTTTGCATGCATGATTCATGGGCTTTTTGACGAATACAGCCACTATGTGGATTATCCGCTGGAAGCCCTCGCCACAACAGCTGTGTTGTTTGGCGGCATCATCTCACACAAGCTCATTTCGGGGCTGCCTCTCCAGATAGGACTTGGGATGATCCTGGAAGCAGTCAGGGACCACGTGCCCGAGGATCCCATGTACAAGTTCGGTCTCCAGGCGCTTATGCAGCTTCTAGTACGGTTCCGGGAATGGCCCCTCTTCTGTAGGCAGCTGGTCGTCATCCCGGGGCTTATAGGAACAGAGGCACACAAGAAGGCAGAGGAGGTCGTGATGGAGCATGAGGAGGATGTTTCTCGGGGCACCAACGGAGCAGGAACGCCGCATGCGGTCGGCTATCCAGGGGACACGTTTCCCAATGGAAACTCTGAAGAACAAGCCAACGCCGACCGTCAAGCTCCCGCTTTTTCCTCTCTCAATGTCGACCCGCCACCACCGGAGATGGACTTTGAAGACCCCAACGAGGTGGAGCAGGACAAGGTCCAGTTCGTGCTCAACAACATCACGGAGGGGACGCTCATATCGATGTCGAGTGAACTCCGAGAGACCCTGGAGCGAAGGCATCAACAATGGTTTGCCTCCCAACTTGTCGAGGAGCGCGCCAAGATGCAGCCAAACTACCATCACGTCTATCTCGAACTCGTCAGGCTTCTGGAGGACACGTCTCTCTGGCGCGAGGTCCTTCGCGAGACCTACGTCAGCGTGTCCCGCATGCTGAACTCAGAGGCCACGATGCAGAACTCTACGGAAAGGACACACCTCAAGAACCTCGGCGGCTGGCTCGGCCTCATGACTCTGGCGCGTGACCGGCCAATCAAACACAGGAACATTGCCTTCAAGCAGCTGTTGATCGAAGCGCATGATACAAAGAGGCTCATCGTCGTCATCCCTTTTGTGTGCAAAGTCCTTGTCCAAGGTGCCACATCGGCGGTATTCCGGCCCCCCAACCCTTGGCTGATGGATATCATCCACCTACTAATTGAGTTGTACCATCATGCTGAGCTGAAGCTCAATCTCAAGTTCGAGATTGAGGTTCTTTGCAAGGGTTTGAACCTCGACCACAAGAGCATCGAGCCCTCGGGAGAAATCCTCAACCGGCCCGTTATCGAGGAACCAGCGGATGTTCTACCTCCAGAACAGATAGACGCCTTTGAAAACCTATCTCTGAACGGCATGGGATCCGCCGTCGGGGCTGGCCTCTCCCCCCAGGCCATTGCACCGACTATTCCAGATCTCGGCCCTCTCATCAATATTCCCCCAACCAATGAGATGGTTGTCACCTCTACCCGGCTTCACGATATTGTGCGGACTGCTCTCAGCCGAGCTCTCCAGGACATCATTCAGCCTGTTGTGGACCGGTCCGTCACTATTGCTGCCATCTCAACGCAGCAGATGATCCACAAGGATTTCGCTACCGAACCCGATGAGAACCGTGTGCGAACCTCTGCCGTTAATATGGTGAAGGCCACAGCGGGAAGCCTCGCGCTTGTTACGTCCAAGGAGCCACTCCGAGCCAACTTCACCAATTACATGCGGAACCTGTCGAACGACATTCCTCAGGGTCTTCCAGAGGGCACCATCATTATGTGCGTCAACTCCAACCTCGACTTGGCCTGCAACATCATCGAGAAGCAGGCAGAGGAAAGGGCTGTGCCTGAAATTGAGGAGATGATGGAGGCAGAGCTAGAGGCTCGTCGACGACACCGAATGCAGCGGCCCAATGAGCCCTACTTTGACTCGAGCCTCAGCCGCTGGGCTATGACCATCCCACATCCCTACAAGCTCTCGCCAACCAACAACGGATTGAACAGCGACCAGATGGCCATATACGAGGACTTTGCTCGACAACCCCGCAGCGCCGCTGCCCCTGCTCCCTCCCATGGCCCCTCGACATCCGACGCGACTAGATCGCTCGCCAACGAGGTATTGCAGGAGCAATTCACGGCTATCCCCAACCTACCAACCCCTGCCGAAACCCCTACCATTCAGCAACATCTAAGCACGCAGATGCAGCCATATGCCCCGGTCCACGCAGGGGCCAATGCCATGTCTAACGGGAGGTCGCCTGGATTCACGATGGATGTCCGCGGCCTGGCTGAGCGAGTTAACAAGCTACTTCAGGAACTCCTGAGGGTAGCAACCGAGGCACGCGAAGAACATTTCCTGGGCTTGCCACGACCCCATCCTGTCCTGGACGTTGTTGATGCTTTGGTTCAGCACATTATCAAGACATCGCAAAACTCGGAGGAATTCGCCATATACGCCGCTGAGCAGATCAGCCAGATTATCTTCTCACCAGTGGAGGACAATTTGACGCTCGAGAGTCTGGTTCACGTTCTGGAGACGTTGAGAAAGATTTCCGGCCCGGCACTTAACAACCGTGTTCGGGCTCTGTTCAGCCAACAACCAGGACCTACCTTCTTGAGCCTACCATTGTTGGCAGCATTGACTCGGACCGACCTGTTGGATTGGAGGAACATTGATCTAGCCATGTCCAAGGCTCTCCAAGCCCGTAAGGAGGGCTCGCTCGACTTTTTGGAGCACATGCTTGACCTCACCCTTCTCAACAACCGCCCCATCGCCCTGTATGCCGACTTTGTTAGGACGCTGGAGGCAGCATGGGCTTGGATCAGAGAAGACCCCAGCTCGGCTATTGGTCAGCGAGTCAGGTCCAAACTTATCGGCTCCGGACTGTCGCGCCCTTCGCAAGCAGACGACCAGGCGATGTATCGACAAGACCAGATGGACTATGTGCTGGACGAGTGGGTTCATCTATGCAACAACCACAATGCTTCGGACACGTCCGGGTCAATCTTTGTGCAACAACTGCAGGCCAAGCAAGTCATCCGAGACCGTGATGATTTCTTTGTCTTTCTCCGCACTGCCATTGATACATCGGTCGAGCGATTCGAGCACACCATGCATCCCGGCGCTCTCACCGATGTGTACGTCACAGTTGATGCGCTCGCCAAACTCATTGGAACCTTTGTCAACTTGCAGTTTGACGCTTCATCCACGCGGGCGTCGTTTGTCGACTCGACCATGGCGCTGATCACACTGGTTCTGAATCATCACAGCGTCAAGCGCGGAGAGCAGCTTAACCAGAGGGTCTTCTTCCGACTGCTGTCGATGCTCTTGCACGAGATCCACGCCATCTCGGAGGACCTTTCTGAAGAGGAGCGTCGCGACATCTTGCTCAGGATCGCCGCCCGACTTGCAGGCATGGGCCCTGCTCTCATTCCCGGCTTTACTTATGGCTGGCTCTCCCTTGTTCAGCATCGCGCATTCATGCCCGTACTCCTCCAACTGCCTGACGGCGCCGGATGGGGGCTGTTCGTCGACCTCGTGTGCCAGTTGTTTGAGTCCCTCGGAGATCAACTGAAGGTGTTTGAAGTCTCCAACATTGCCAAGGATATTTACCGAGCCTCATTCAAGCTTCTGATCATCCTGCAACACGACTTCCCCGACTTTGTTGCGGCTAACCACGCCAGGATCTGTGCCAGCATCCCACCACACTGCACACAGCTGATCAACGCCGTGTTGGCCGCCAACCCACAGCAGAGCCCCAAGTTCGTCGAGATGAACGCCAAGGATCGATCCGACGAGTCCAGGGTTCATCCAGGCCTGGTGAACGACGCCACTGCAATACTCCGAATTGCTGGCCTCCTGGGCGTTGTGGACCAGGCCCTCCAGAGCGGCCCGTCAGAGGACATTGTGGCTAACATCACGCACTCTCTGACACACAACGCTCCCAAGGTGACAACATATGGACACGTGCCCGTCGCGGTCAACATTGCCGTCATTAATGCTGTGGTCATCTACATTGGGCAGCACGCCGCAGACCAGGCCGCTCAGGCTGGCACAGCTGTCGCGCTATCCGGCGACGAGCACGAGGTTTCAACCTTGTCCCTCATCATCCATGAACTCCCTGCCGAGGCCAGGTATTATCTTTTGGTCAGCGTGGTCAACCAACTACGCTTCCCCAACGCACACACCGACTTCTTCAACCAGGCGCTCCTCCACATCTTCAGCCAGGACCTGGAGGATCCCGAGGAGACGGAGATCCGGCAGGGAATTACGCGAGTCCTCCTCGAGCGGCTGGTTAGTTTCTGGCCGCAGCCGTGGGGCCTTCTGTTCACGGTTGTGGAGATCGTGAAGTGCGACAAGTATAATTTCTTTGAACTCCCTTTCATCAAGGCGATTCCTGAGGTAAGTTTGAGCCGCGTTCGTCTGATGGAGGTTTCCATGATGCTAACGGTTTCACTCACAGGTTGCCGAAAAATTTGGGCAGGTCGTTCAACGAGGTTAAGATGCATGATGTGACTGACTATATGGCGGAACTGGGTATAACGGCACAAGGAGGAACCTATACGGAAGCACATGCCATTGGTGGACATTTCTGGTTTGGGACGGCACATAAGTTGAAAGGCGGATGGGGCGTTGGGTCCAAAAAGAAGTCAGAATTATAGAGAAGCAGTGTCTTTGCGGCTCAGGGGCGACATCGTCTGGGGGGACGAGGCGCCTATGACCCAAGAACATTTTGCTGTAATACTGTATCACTGTATGATAGTAGTTTTAGGATGTGTCGGAAAACAACACCGGGCGTATGGTTGGTCATGAAGCTGTGTCACTGTTGAGCAGAGGCGTATCCGAGGGTTGACTATAAATGGTGTTGAGATAACGAATCAGTACCCTCATATCGTGACATGGCCTCTCATCACCGGGACAGCGGTCCCTGAGAGCTCGACGATGTCGATCTTTGACTCTTTGGCCGTAACTTGGACTACGATGTTGCTCTCCCTACCCATCTCGACCCCCTGGTCAATCTCGTATCGAAAGGTCTGATCTTGGAGACCAGGTTGCTGGAGCGTGAGATAGCTGGAGAGGGCGCAAGCAGCACTGCCCGTGGCAGGGTCTTCCACTGCTGCTTCCATCATCCTCGTGCGGATGGAGAAGACGTCTACTCCATTCTCCTGCCTTTGACCGGCCAATACATAGTAATACTTGAACAAGAGGCCATTCTGCCAGTCGTCGTCGAGCAGCCCATCGACTGAGAAGGGCATGACGCTCGGCTGGACCTTGGCGAGGTGCTCCAGGTCGGGCAGGTTGATGAGCGCAAACGCCAGACCATTGACGATGCTGAAGAGCGGAGCCTCGAGCTCGAGCCGACGGATCGCTGGGTCGGGGCAGAGCTGGCCTGGCGCGGGAGCGGACAGTTGGGCAAAGGTTCTACGATGACGGCGGACGTTGTGCGGGATGGCGGCCTGGATATGGCCGGGGCGGGTCTGGACGAGGGCGATTGGGCCTGCCTTTGTGACGACGGTGTTGACGCCCTGGGGGATGAGCGAGACCGCCGCGCCGATGGTGGGATGGCCGGCGAAGGGGACCTCGGCGTCGGTGGTGAAGATGTCGATCACTCGCCGGGTGACATCACTCCCGGGGCCATCTGGGTCGACGTCGTGGACGAAGACGGTCTCGGAGAGGTTGAACTCGCGGGCGATGGTCTGCTTTTGCTCCTGCGAGGGCTTGGGGCCCTGGGCGGGGATAGTGACCACGGCGAGGGGGTTTCCGCGGAAGCGAGTCGTGGTGAAGACGTCGAGAGTTACAAAGGGAAGCTCCATGGCTTGGCTTGGCTGGTTTGGTTTGGGCTGAACGAGGCTGGTACAGTATCGTGGGCTAATCTAGACGCAGACGTCACCGGAGTGATAGCGGCTTGGAAGTGACGAAGGGAAATGTTGGTGGAGTGGGGTCCAAGTGAAGCAAAAGCAAAGAGGGGATGATAGGCGAGATGCTCGAGTCAGGAGAGTTGAGACCGTCAGTGTAGGGTAACTCAATCGCCAGAGCCGGCCCCGCCAAGTGCCGCCCCACGGTCCATGGCCTCCTACTGTACAGACACTTGTGTAAGGCACCAAAGTCTAGCGGTGCGGAACAGCCGACGCCTTGTGTCGACCAGGAGGGAGGGGGGTCCCAGCTGGCGAATTGGAGACGGCGCTTCAGGCCTGAGGCAGAGCGCGCGAGCGGACGGCAGAGGCGGCCTGGAGGCGCGAGGCAAGGAGACGATGGGCTGTTGGCGCTAGGACGCGAACAGTCTCGAGGGAGCTGCAAGGGAAAAGGGACTGTTGATCTGCAGTACAGCTCCCGTCGATTATCGCCAATGACTTCACACGGGTGGAGGGCCGCTGGTGAGGGCGGAGATTTGAGCTGTGGAATGTGGATGGAGGGGAAATGACTTTGCTGAGCGGGAAACCGCAGCATTCACGAGATGATTGTTATCCATCTCGACTTATATCCGAGGCTGTCGGTAATGCCAGCCTCGCTCACTGGTCTAACAAAAAAAAACATCAGACGATACGGCATGGGTGTTGACCCGGTTTCGGGGGGGGTTCTGGGCAGAGAGAGCTTTGGGTGAGATCCATCAGAGGTCTAGGCGCAAGTGGAGAGATCCATGGGCCATGTCAGTTGGAGACTGGCGCGGCAAGGGGCGTGAGCTAGAGCTGCATGGAAGCCCACCTCGTGGCATCTCAGCTTGGAGAGTGACATTTCCAGCTGCTTCGAGGCTGCAGTGTAGGGTAAGTTTCGGTGTCAATCACTCGACGAGGGGGGGGGACAGAAAAGACGATCAGGATGAGGCGATTTAGAGATGGCGATGATGACGCAGCCCAGCGTGAGGCGAAAAGGAGGGGTTGTTCGTTGGGGGCCAGGGTCTGCTCGCGCGTGGTCGGTGCTGGACAAGGGATGGATGTAAGTCATGTAACAGAATTGGATGTTTGCCCGGTCGTGTTTTGGTGCGTGGGAGTCAAGATTGGGGGACAGGACAAGAGGCATGTCTCATGTCAGACAAGGGCTGAGACGAACTGTTCCAGCACCAGCATGTCTGTCACTGGGAGACCACATAATAAGAAAGCAAGAGGTTGAAATGAACGCCAGAGACATTGTCGACAACAATGGCCACAAACAAACAACCACTTACACACGAAGCGACTACAGGGTCCAGGAGGAACTGACCACCTCTCTAATCGTGTAAGCCTCCATGCCAGAAAGAGCTCGGATGCCGCGGCTTGAAATCCACCAGGCCTCGTAAACTAGGTACATATTAGACGAAGGGAGGGATTTACAGGAAGAGAGAGAAAAGGGAAACGACACCGAATTACCAGCGCCGTGATTGGCCACCGAGGCTGGACAGTCGAGACATTTTCTCTTACACATCGGGTTGCGCCAGGGACTTGGCCTGGCATGGATGTACCTACATACATACGTAGGTAGGAACATCTGCAACACCAGTCCTCGGCGACAAGAAATTGCCATGGGCGACGGCTGATGGAGTCAAGAGAGGGACCTCGAGATGATATGGCCCACTCGTCATCTCCAGCAAATTCAAGATGAAGGTGGGTACCTTGGTACATTGCCTGGGACCGTATCCGTTCCGTTCTGTGCCCAGGACCCTTTTGCATTCGCTGTGACGCTCATGCAGGAGACAGCATAAGCGCAGGTATGCGGTGTAAGTTGGTTGCACGGAACCAGAGAGCAACAATGCGGTGTGCTCTTCGAGGTCGCTTCCACGTTCGGAGCCTGTCCCAGTTCGCTTCCTCGGCGGTTCCCCAAAAAAAGAGCGATGGGATTTCAGGGTCCCCCCCCCCATGAAGCGCTACAAACTAACAGAGACCACGGTCCCCCTCCGACCCGAAGTGGCCCGGCGGCCGGAAGGGCCAGAAGGAGGCGGGTGAGGCGGGAAAAAAGAGCGAGCGAGCGACCGGCGGTTCAGGGATGAGGCGAGGCTCTACGTAGTATGGCCATCGAGAGGTTCCCTCGTTGGAGGAGGAGCATGGGCTAGGCTAGAAGCAGAAAAGAAGCAGAAGACGTTGGGCGAGTCAGACGGAGGATTGTAAGCGTAATGCCGAGCACATGATTGAACCATGATCATTGCCTCCTCGATTGATCAATTGCCATCGCTATTGTTGAAAAAATAAAGAAAGAGAAAAAGGGGCAAGTAAACAATCGAGTCTCCAAGATCTTGGGTTGAGGTTGGGGCGGACGCTGCCTGAAGAGTGCGCGCTCTTTGCCTGCATCTGCCTGCGGAACCCCCTCCTTCCTCGAACAACTTTTTTTTTTCCCTCTCTCTCTCTTGGTGCCTCTTGCTTTTTTTTTCTTGCGGCTGGATATCGCAGGGGGGTCCCCATCAGCCATGGACATGGATCTTCCCAGATGCCCACAAGCTAGGTTGGCCCCACTGACGCTTAGCGCACCCCACCTACGGCAGCCATGCAAGCCAGTGCCAGCCAATGGGCGCCTCCTGAAACGAAAAAAAAAAGTTCAAGCTCTCGTGCTCTTTGCCTGGGGGACAGACACACACACACACTTTTTGTCTGTCTCTCTCTTCCTCTCTTCCCTCCTCACCTTCAAAAGAAGGTGGAGGCGTTGCTCCTGCAGGTATCCAGCCCGTGATGGATCCAAGCTCGTTCGGGCCTATCAGCTTACAAGCATTGATTCATTGACTGCCTGAGCTCTCCGTTGTGCCTTCCCCAGTTACGCATCGCCCACCTTCCGCCCCCATCC
>JABFEX010000189.1:0-51083 GCA_013623515.1 Fusarium illudens
TCGATGTGGCGGGGCTGAGGATGTGCGCCCAACTTGCGACTCTCAACTGACTGCCCTAGTACATCTCGTGATAGCTACCAGAGCTTCATTTTAGCCCATAGCTTGACGATAGCAACAGTCAGAGCTTCAGACCTTTGCTCCTTTTGCTTGCCCAATCCCTCACAAACCCACCATGGTTTGTCTACTGCCTCTTTGTCCCCCCTCACCAGCTCACATGCGCAGGCGTCCGAATCGCGACTGTACACCTTCTCTGGGGACACCAAGGACCATCTCCGCAAGTTCCGACTCACCACTTCACGGGCCAAGGATCCTCAAGCTGTTATTTGTATGTATGTTTCCTTGTCCGCACCAGTCCCTCTGCCGCCTCGCCGTGCCTTGCCCAAGCTCACCGACTCGCCAGACATGATTGACAAGCACACATACGAGATCCGCCAAGATGAAGACAAGGTCGTTTACACGTCCCTCGAAGAAGTCGGCGACGACCTGCCCGACCACGCGCCGCGCTTTGTCCTCCTGAGCTACCCCCTCACCATGGTACGCCCGATCGAACCTATACACATACGATGCTGACAGACCTAGGGTGACGGACGGTTGTCCGTTCCATACGTGCTGCTCTTTTACCTCCCCGTCACATGCAATGCCGAGATGAGGATGCTCTACGCCGGCGCCAAGGAGCTGATGCGAAACACGAGTGAGACCGGACGAATCATTGATATCGAATCTGTCGAAGATTTGGAGGAGATCCCAGACAAGCTCAAGTCGGGTTGATAAGTCAAGAGAGCAAGAGGTGGAAAACAAGCGATATCATAATCTACGTAACTATATAAGAGCTGTCGTTTACCTACTCATCCGGCAACACGCTCTGGGTATCCAATCCCAACTGCATCGCAACATTCTTGACCACCCCTTGGAACGCGATACACGCTGGGCTGTCTGGGAACGAGTCGAAATAACTCTCGCCGTAATCGCACGCCATCCTAATCCTTGGGTCCAGAGGTACCGATCCCAGGAAGGGAATACCCATCTCCTCTGCCAATGCCCGTCCGCCACCTGTGCTCGCCCGGAAGATCTCGCTCTTGTTGGAGCACTTTGGGCAGACAAACCCGCTCATGTTCTCTGCGAGTCCCAATATCCTGATTCCAGCCTTGCGACAAAAGTCGATCTCCTTGCGCACATCCAGTAGTGACACCTCTTGCGGCGTGGTGACCATGACGGCCCCGTCGATGCCGCTCTCCTTGAGGAATGAGTTGACGCTGAGGTGCTCGTCGCTCGTGCCCGGCGGTGTGTCCACAAGTAGAAAGTCGAGGTCGCCCCATTCCACGTCCTTGAGAAACTGCTTGATGAGACCATTCTTCTTGGGACCCCGCCAGATGACAGCGTCGTCCCGGTTTGGTAGCAGGAACTGAATGCTCATGACGGAGAGATTGTCCATGACCCAGATCGGCGACCATCCCGTTCCGCTGACGTGAACCGTCTCGCCCTCAACCCCCATCATCTTGGGGATACTGGGCCCGCAGATGTCCGTATCCATGATGCCCACGGTGTTGTCCGGGTTGGTCGCAAAGGCATGTGCCAGCAGCGACGTAAATGTGCTCTTCCCCACGCCGCCCTTGCCGCTCAGCACGAGAATCTTGTGCTTGACATTCTCCAGGCGCGCCGAGATGATAGGGATGTCCGGATCGGGACCCTTTGGCGCGGAAGCGCAGATGGCCTGGTTCGGGCACCCGGCACACGAGTCCGCTGTGCCGGCCTGCTGCGACTCAGGACCTGGGCAGTGCTGGGGCTCTGGGGCTACGAGTTGCGGCTTCTGCTTGATGGGATTGGCGATGACATCCTCCACGGGCTCCGGCGCCTCGAGCGAAGGTGACATATTTGCGCTGAAGATGTGTTTGGTGAGGAGTCGAGTGATGAGGGAGGGTGGCGATATGAGTGCCGTGTCGAAGCTTATTAATGCACTGCGCAAACGGCAAAGGCGCAACGAGTGTACCCGGAAAACTCGCGTAGGGAGAATAATCGAACAAGGAATACTCCAGGCAAAGCAATAGAGAAGAAAGGTGTATGGTTCAGATGAGTGATTCGGAGATGCTTGAGTGGAAGTTCATAACGTAGGGTAAGTAAGCGTTCACGCTGATTCGCTGCTTAGCAAGCGTCGGATGATGGTTTGCGCTACTATCGCCGCGGAGTAACATGGCTGAATGACCAAAGAGTTGAGCGACTGTACAGTTACCTACCTAAGGAAGAAGAATAACGGTGTTGAAATTTGATGAGAATAAGAACCTAAAATTATACAGAGACTTACGGTATTCTCCCTGAACTTTAGATAATTCACGTGCTATGTTAAGCTTTTATTTTGCATGACGTTGTGAGTAGCATAACCTAAAGGTCCGACTACGTCGCCGACAACGGATCTTGGCATGAAGTAGGAACGATAATACTGCCAAAAAGGAAACAAATTGCAAAAAAAAATATGATAGGCAAAGCTGAAAATGAAAATATGGGGCGACTCATGTTTTACGTCCATGACCACATTTCCGCGTGTTTGTGTGTTGCAGACATTTCATTCGTACCCCACACGCTGGATCGGCAAAGGCGGTCGTGATGGCTTCAAGGGTGGAATCGTCGCCACGAACAAAAAGGAAAGGTCTCGGGGGGAGTCGAACCCTCGCTGGCGGAAGAGAATGGATCAGAATCCGCAGTCATAACCGTTAGACCACGAAACCTGTGCTTGAATTCGAAATGACTCGAATTGCGTGACAGTTGCAGGATTTGCTTTAGTTTATAGATCCATTCCGTGGGTCTTGCAAGCTCTGGTGTTCCACTTTTAATGACTCCGCAATCGGTCACCTCAAGGTTCCGAGGCTCGCGAGCTCTTCTCTTTCAACTGCATTGTACTCGATTGATAGAGAGATATGAAATTGCCGGTCCCTGGGATGACTGTTTCGACCTCAGACACTTGCACGGCATGCCAAGCTCCAGTCTGTCATGAAAATGCACCTGCCTGACGCGGTGACCACACCAATTCGCTCAACCACATCCCGTAGGTCCCATCTCCGAGCCGCTCTGGGCGCCACCGCTTCAGCTGCATGCGGAAATGGACGATGCCGCGTCGAACGATCCCGGAATGCCATCGCTACAAAGGTACGCAAGGACAATGCTTACAACTCGGGGATATTGGGAGGGGGATGTCTTTCCCCTCAGTTCAGTCAAGCAATCCCACAAGAGAAAAGTACCATATGCTCCCGAGCCTCGCCTGATTTCATACCACATCACTGCGGAATCAGTCGACCCTCCTTGCAAATTAACTTATTAGGCGCCCCGTTAGGCCCGAAATTGGACCCTGATTGATAACACTTTGCTTTTTGCTAGCGATTTTTCGTGTTGCATCCATCCAATGTCCAATGTCGAAACCCCACATCCATCCGATGCTGGACCCCGCCAGATAAGATAAGACGAGTGCCCCGCGGCCTGGAAATTTCAATTTTCTGAGGGAGAGCCGCAGCCTGCCTAAACCGACGCCGCGATCGCCATCACCACAGCTACTCGTTAACGAAACGAAAAAAAAAAAATGTCGTCCGACGCCGAGAAGCCCACCTCCATGGAGACGGTCCTCAAGCTGAGGGAATCCCTCTGCTCTGAGGACACTCCCCTCCCTATCCGTTTCCGTGCTCTCTTCTCCCTCAAGCACGTCGCAGTGACGGCGATCAACGAGGAAGCCGTCAAGGTCGCCGCTATCGAGGCCATCGCGGCTGGCTTCACTTCGCCCTCTGCTCTGCTGAAGCACGAGCTTGCCTACTGCCTCGGCCAGACCTGCAATACCGCTGCTGTCAAGCCTCTCCGCGAGGTCCTCGCCGATCTCAAGGAGGATCCCATGTGTCGTCACGAGGCTGCCGAGGCCCTTGGTGCTCTGGGCTGGACTGACAACCTCGACATCCTCCGCGAGTACCGCGACCGCAAGGAGGAGGACATTAGCATTATCGAGACGTGCGAGATTGCCATTGGACGCATTGAGTGGGAGAACTCGGAGGAACGACAGAAGGAGAAGCTGCGTCCAAGGTTTGTAAATTGTATTCTGGGGTTGCCCTTTCACTGACATCTTGTGTTCTAGTGCCTTTTCTTCCATCGACCCTGCGCCCCCGATGCCCGAATCTGAACAGAAGGCCGAAGTTGCAGAGCTTGGTCGAAAGCTCATGGACACGAGTGCGCCCCTGTTCATCCGGTACCGTGCCATGTTCGCCCTTCGCGATCTCGCCTCGCCTCCCGATCTGCCTACAGCAGTTCCTGCTGTGCTTGAGCTCGCCAAGGGCTTCGCCGATTCGTCGGCGTTGTTCCGTCATGAGATTGCCTTTGTGTTTGGCCAGCTGTCGCACCCTGCTTCCATCCCCTCCCTCACTGTTGCGCTGAGCGATGTCAACGAGGCCAGTATGGTTCGGCACGAGGCGGCTGAGGCGCTGGGTAGCCTTGGTGACGAGGAGGGCGTTGAGGACACCCTGAAGCGGTTCCTCCACGACAAGGAAAAGGTGGTTCGAGAGAGTGTCATTGTCGCGCTCGATATCGCCGATTATGAGAAGGGAGGAGAGACGGAATATGCCTTGATTCCCGAGGTCGGAGGAACTGCTGCATGATTTATGAATTTGCTCGATCGAGTATGACGTCTAGTTGTTTTCATGCCACCTAAAAGCTGTTAAAAATCAAGCCAATAGAAAAAAGGTTGGGTTCTCACGAGTTTCCGCATTCGCAGTTGTAGATGACCGTGGAGCCTTCATCTGCACTGCGCAGCTGCACGGTGGTGTACTTGACCTCTTCGCGGCCACACTTGGGGCATCGCTCATGCGCTGTGCTCTCCGTTTGCACATTGTGCTTCTCAACAGCCTGGACGCTCGACTGCAGCTTCTGTCTCAGGAAGGAGGGGAAATCGGAGGGCTTTGTTTGCGTGACAGTGATCTTGGATCCGGTATCTGCGCGTACGCGTTAGAAATGCCGCCAAACAACCCAGGCGGCCAAACAAGACCGCCACTGCGTCTCGAGAAGCAAACAAACATACCTGTATTCTCGGCAGCGCAGCACTCGCAGCGCAGCACATTTCTCTGCGTGCCCTTGGTTGCGGGCAGGAGATTACCACAGTCGGTACAGAAGACAAGGGTTCCAATCGCCGCCATGTTTGTTGTCGGGCTGAGTTTTGCTCAAACGGATTTCGGGAAGCGCAAGATGGACGAAGAAGAGCGGACAAATTTGGAGACAAAAATTGGCCAAGCCATCATAGGTCCAAAAGGAGATGGGTGGGTCTCTCGGAAAAACTGATAACGACAAGGCGACGGATGGCGCGCCACGGAACAAACGCCGACTGGTCCCGTGCCTGGCGCACGGACCACAATCTGTCAATCAACACTCAGGAAAGCTCGCGAGGCTGTTGCTTCCCCAGGCTTCATTCAACCTCGCCGGCTACTTTGTTCAAGAGGTCAACAATGCCTTGACCGACATTCATTTGCACAAACCACGACTCGTACCAGCACCTCACTCGAATGAACGATTCTGAAAGCTGCTTCAACGATTTCGCGCCCTGCAGCGCATACCTCCAATTCACCCCGATCCATCGATGCGCCGTCATCCGTTTGCTTCTCCCCTGCGAACTATGTGATGATTCGCCTTCCCGAGCTGTGCGAGGATGAACAATATGCAGCCAAATAGCCATGGAGGCCCCCAGAATGGGCTGTTTGCCCATCAGGGGGCAGCGAACCCCAATCCTGCCGTCTCTCGTCCTTTCACGCTACAGGAGTCTCTTCCTTATTCACCACAGACCTCGACCATCCCATTCATTTCCGGTCAGCCACCATAACATCGTCCTTGACCGAACCCCTTCTCACCTTGAACAGATATAATCCCCGATCCGACTCTGGGCTCAGGCTCTGTATCCTTACCCATATCCGACTTGTTTCAAGCCCACGAGTTCAATACCCTGAACAAAGAGGTCGCCGGGCAGCCCCATATGCCGCGAAACGTCAAGCAGGTCGTCGACCATGTTCTGCAGGACATTAAACCCGGCCAGAGGACTCGCTAGTAAGAAACCTACTGTTGCGCGCCTTGATATCCTTGCTTACCATCAATAGCAAGTTTTGCGCCGTCTCGCGAACATCCTCAGCTCCGCCGACCGGCAAGGGCCTTATCGATGACCTGTCGCCCATTTCGAAAACGATCGTCGAGAAAGTAGGAATAGGGTCCTATTACAAGGCGTCAAAGTCGACCGTACCCGAATCGAAGCAACCAAACGGCCAGATGAAAGGCTATCCGACCACTCAGCTGCCTCACAGCTCACTCAACGCGCCGACTACTCCTCAGCCCTCACTTCCGGCTCAAAACTCTCAGGCCCATAGGTCCAACTCCGTTAGGATCGAGGTTGCCATACCGTCCAAGAGACAGTTTGACCCATCCGCGTACGTTGATGTTAGGAACCTCACGCAACAAGAGGTTTCAACTCCTGTTCAGCCGCAACATCTGCATCAGAAACATCAGTACCAACAGCAGATGCAAACACCGCAGCCGTTGGGCAAGCCACTTCAACCCACCCCTGAAGCTGGTCAGATCCCAGCCTTTCGGATCGAACTTCCAATCGCGACTATTAATCGTGATGAGTATCTCGAAGTTGAGGAGCGACCCGACGACCCACATCATCTATCAGTGCGGAAGGGGAACCAACAAGAATACTCTGACAGCCAAGGTCTGATTGGCGAGAGTCTTGATCAGCGTCAACGGAGTGAGGCAGCACTGGACACGCTCGACAAGCTTGTCCGCTCAGTGTTCACCTCGGTGAATAGAGTGCTTTCGATGGAGCCCGGCTATGATCACATTGTCTCCGTGTCACAAGATCAAGAGGTCGCTATGACCGCCTCTACGCAACAAAAGATGCATGGTGCGATTCAAAAGACCATCGCTCTGAGGTGCTTTGACCGCGTTCCCGTCGAGCATTTGATGCAGATCCTGAAGCTGAGCGAAGCGAGCTTGAAACAAGTCGAAGACTGGGAAGTGCGAGTTGACGATACTTGGTCCGAGGATGAGGTCAACACCTGGGTGCAACAGCTTGCAGATGTAGAGACGATGTTGAAGTCAGCTCGAACATGCCTTCGCATTCTCTCGGGGGGCAGAGAGGACAAGCAACTCTACTCGGAAACGGTCATTCAGAGAAGTGTCGACATTTTCAGGAAGGTCACAGAAGACATTGTGATGCTGTTGGTGGAGCTCCGCCCATCCGGCTCTGCTTCAAGCGCTTTCAAGGCGTTTTCCAAGAACAAGAAAGCCATCGCGACCATCTTCTTGTGCTGTCAAAAGCTCTTCGCCTTGCTGGCGGAGCTCGTCACAAAGATTGAGCTTTCAGACACCATCATCAACTCGCTCGAGTTTACTGCGTCTCGACTAATCTTTATGGACAACGCATATTTCGAAAAGGACTCCGTCATTGGCGTTCAGAAATTCGATGGACTTCGGTCCGTAGCGATGGACATGCTCTGTCAAATCTTTCTGATCAAGCCCCAGCAGCGCCAAGGCATCATCGACGAGATCCTCACCTCCCTCGAGAAGTTGCCGGTCGGCAAGCAGAGTGCCCGGCAATTCAAGCTTTCTGATGGAGGCAGCATTCAGCCAGTCTCCGCTTTGATCATGAGATTGGTTCAAGCCAGCTCGGGACGAGTAAACAACAACAAAGAGCGCAATCGCAACAAGTTGATGCGAAACATCAATGGCGAGGAAGATGACGATGACCTAAACGACGACGAGCATCATCCCCCTGAAAGCAAGCAGTTCGTGTCCTCGATTAAGAGCGAGGAGCAAGGTGCCAGACAGCATGCAGTTTCCATCAAGGATCTCGAGACTTCGGTTGCTCCGCTACTGGACACTGCACAACGCAACGCGAGCTACGTGATCAACTTTATGGTCTCGCGTGCCATGAGCTCCACCAAGTCAGGCGATTCTCCCTATCGAAACTTGCTTGATCTCTTTGTCGAGGATTTCACCACCTGCCTCGACTTGCCTGATTGGCCATCGGCTGAGCTGCTACTTCGACTTCTGGTATTCATGATGGTGCAGCAATTCGAAGGCCCAAAAACGGCAGCTCCAGCAAAGAATATGGCCCTGGAGCTGTTGGGTGGCTGCAGTGCTGCAATCTCTCGACTTCGATCTCACGTCAAGAGATTGGTAAGCTCTTCCGAAGGCAATGATGCGGATGACCTATCTCTCTATCTTGGGGATCTTGCGACCCAGGCCAGGGAACAGAAGACCCGGGTTGAGCAAATTGTCGCCTGGGCCGGTCCCTACCGAGCTGCCCTCGAATCCCTCCAGTCCCGGTGCCACGATGACCCTCACCTGTTAAGTGCCATTTCGTTTCTGGTTGCAGGCTGGGCATCTCAGGTGCACAACGGTTACGACTCATACCAAGAGGGAGACGATGAGCGAGACGAGGAACTCGGGCGCCTGGGATACAGGCTGAGGATGATGATTGAGGATCGTCGGTGGCTGGTCAATGAGTACACTTTCAAGTCTGTCTCAGCGAACCAGGCCAAGCTTTCCTACTCGATCATTTTGCTGCGATCGCCATTCTGCGAGGCGTATGACAAGATCCTCAACATCCTACTTCGTTCGATGGGAACCGATCAAGCCACAGTCCGGAGCAAGAGCTTGAAGAGTGTGAACCAGGTGCTCGAGACAGATCCGTCCATCTTGGACGTCAATTCAAACGTTCTCAACAAGATCTTGGAGTGTGCCGGCGACACGTCGACACAGGTTCGAGACTCTGCCCTCGGCTTGCTCGGCAACTGCATGACCATGCGTCCCGCTCTTGAAGACACCCTGGCAGAAGTAATTGTCAACCGTTTCCAAGACTCAGGCGTCGGCGTGAGGAAGCGTGCCATGAAGCTTGCTCGTGATATCTATCTTCGCAATCACAGCAAGGCGCTACGCAGCATGATAGCCAACGGCTTGCTCCGTCGAGTGCACGACCCTGACGAAAGTGTGTGCGATCTTGCCCGTCAAGTGATTGAGGAGGTTTGGTTTGCCCCCTTTTATCGAGACGATGGCACCGCTGTCTACCAAACTTCGCTCACCGAGCATGTATCTCTCGTGATACAGACAGTCAACTCGGGAACGCTCTCTGAGACCCTTGACAAAGTCTTCAGGTCTATTCTCAGACCAAAGGACAAATCTCTGCAGGGGCCATTCTCTGTCTGCTCCAAACTTGTGGCCAACATGTTTGGGCTCATTGACAATCTCGACTCGGATGATTCCACGGTCCCCTCTGGACGCGATGCGCTGAACGTGCTAACGATCTTTGCCAATGCGGACCCCAAGCTCTTCAACTTTGAACAAATCCGGCTTCTGAAGCCACACCTGGCAAGTTTCGCCAAGCCCGAAGAGTTGAACGCTTTCCGAAGCGTGACAGTCATTTATCGGCGAGTGCTTCCCACCCTCTCAACTGTCCATTCCGAGTTTCTCCTGGAAGTTCGCAAGTTGCTGCTGGGTGCGGTTGGCAAACTCAATATGCGGGCACCCTTGGACGATCTCATCGCCTGCACCTTGGTTGTCTGCGAATTGCTGAATGTCTTTGAACCCTTGGCAAACGCCATGGCATCCAGTATCGCGGGACTGCAGCGTATGCGCAGCATGGGCACTCTGGATGAAAAGACCAGCCTTTACCTCAATGCATACTGCCTCGTCATTGGCATGATCGCAAAGCACTGCGATTTGGACAACTGCTTGGGGCCTTTCAAGAAGAGATTCCCGAAATGGCCAGGGGGCTCAGTTGCAAGACTGGCCATCGACACGCTGGCGCCTTTCACCGCCCCTTCGCAGCCCCTAGACAGTCGCAGACCAGCCCTCGACGCCATCGGATTGGCATGCCAGTCTTGGCCCCGCAACTATGTTATCCCCAAGGTCTATACGGCGTTCCAGCAGGTCTTTGACGAGCAGGCACCCAGCCTCGAGAACGCGATCTTAAAATCATTCAGAGAATTCCTCTTTCACGAGGAAAAGCGGTCCGAGACCGCAGGGCAAGCCCCATCGGACAAGAAGAAGGAGTTGACAGTTATGGGAGGAACAAGCTATGACGATGTAGCCAGTGCCACTACGCAGAGATTCTTGAAGGACATCACGCGCATCGCACTCTCAAGTCAGGATGAGCTTGCGTTTCTTGCCATGGAGGTCCTGGGCAGCATCAACCGACAGGGCTTGACCCACCCCAAGGAAACAGGCGTAACCTTGATAACGCTTGAAACATCGTCGAACCGCAAGATTGCGGAGCTGGCGTGGGACGAGCATCGGTCCTTGCACGAGAAACACGAGACGGTGCTGGAGCGAGAGTATGTTAAGGCAGTTCAGTCCGCCTTTGCTTACCAGCGAGACGTTGTGGGAGAGCCGCATGGTGCAACCACGAACCCATTCCAATCTAAGTTGCACTACTTGATGGAAACGCTCAAGATCAGCAAGATGAAGAACCGCCAGCGCTTCTTGGACAAGCTCTGCCAACAGGTGGACTTTGATCTGGCCAAACTGGACATGTCAGGGGATATCCCAACGCAGATGGCCTTTGCACGATTCATCATTGAGAACCTGGCCTACTTTGAGTACCAAACCATTGGAGAGCTGCAGACCACGGTCAACGCGATGGAGAAGATCTTGACCAGTACGGGTGCCCCAGTGGCTCAAGCCATCGAGTCGGAAGTCTTCAACGTCCGCATGGATATTGACCAGCCGCCAGCGGTTCCAGATGGCCCCCCCGGGTTTCCTACGGCGGATTCAATTTCAGAGTCGGCGCCTGTGGACGGCCAGTCAATGGATGCACTGGCGCCAGCATTTGCGTTGACAGTCGAGCCAGCTCGTCTCCGAGAGCTTACAACAGCGTCAATTATCCTGCTGTCCATGTGGGACACGCGGACATTTCTTCGTCGTCTTTACGGCATGGGCCTCAAACGGCAAGACACCAAAGTCAAGTCGCTGGCCAAAGATCTGAACAAGTCTCCGGTCAAGGTGCAAGGTGTACATGGAGACAAGGTCTGGGACGAGATCGAGTCTCACATGACGGGCCTCCAGGGCCAAGAGCAAATGATCAAGACATGCTCAGCGTTTGTGGAACTCCTCAACGTTGACAAAGACCTGAAAGTGGCAGACGACGGCGGCGAGATGGACCTGGAGCCGACGACTCCCAGTGCGGATGAGGATGAGGAGGGCGATGTGATGGCGGAAAGGGGACGTAAGCGGAAGGGCGGGTCGACACCAGGAGGACGCAAGAAACGGGCGCGGTCGAGCTCACAGCCTCGAAAACGGGGCCGGCCTCGCAAGAACCGCGAGAGCGTCGAGCACGATGCTGATGCGGGCCTTGACGGGGACTGGTTTTAAACAGACGCGAGGCGCAAGGCATTCGGCATGGGATAATACGGCATGATTTGGGGCTGATTTTCTGAGCGGTGTACCAGATGGAGATGTGATGGGGAGGCGTTTTTACAGCCGCCTGGACTGCAGGCGAGAGACTTTAGCATGGTCAGTGGCTTTGCGAGGATGACGGACGAGGTCGGAAATACACCATGGAGATATGGGGGGATCCTGAACTGGAATCAAGCAGTCAAAGAGGGAGAAGGGCGTTTTTGGAGCTCAGCAGGGCATTTGCGATTTGATGATACCTGAGCTCATATCCACGGATCATGTAGCTCACCTTTTTGAGGCTAACGGGAAGCGATGAAAAGTGTGTGTGTATTTATTCAGTTAAGCTTAAGAAACACCCGACCAAACATGGTTTAGACTATGTGAAGCTTCGAGTCTGTGAGGCCAAATGACGGACGGATGGGTGACTTCTTTGTTGGAGAAGACGGGGAAGGGGGCAGACGAGGTTGAAGATGGGAATAAGACGGGGGAGTAAATGAGACATGAACATGTATTAAGTGGATATAATGCATAAAATGCATAAAGGTGACGTTCTAGAGCCCGAGGAGATCGCCAAGAAATGAGCAGCAGATCTCTCGGCATTTCTTGGCCGTCTTGGCATCCAAACTTGCAAGGATCAGGCATCCATGTCAAGGTACCCTCCCCAGTCAGGGCCCCAGCAACGGCTGCAAATCACTTGATGGACTGTTAGGGAGTCGAGACAATGGGCTCTCCCCTAGGCTCTCTCGCTTGGCTTACCTAGAGAGAGAGAGACCAGCTGGCAGTGCGTCGTCGCAGTCGCAGTCGTCAGCAACCCAACTGATTCCAGTGAAGAATCATGGCGCAGCGTGGATAGAAGCCGCGAAGCGCCCTCGACCAGGCTAGATTCATGGAGCGAGGAAAAGGTTCAAGGCAGGAGGAGGCCTCTAGACTCGTGGCATCCAATGAAGGGGAGGTATCCTGTTGTTGCATCCTTGACGTGTTAATTAGCCACTCGCTCGGGAAATAAGGGAGGAGCGACCCGTCGTTGGGGTGGTGGGTGACCTCATTTATATGTACCTGTTTGTTGTATCAACAAAACCTGGCTTGGGAACAAGTCCAAAGAATTCAAAGAAAAAGGGTGCCCCAGTTCTTGGCTCTTGGCTCTTGACTCTTGGCATTGGAACCGAAAGCAAAACCCTCTTTTTCCTAGGCCAGAACCCCAAGTCCAAGTCTTGGCGATGTCTTCATGTAAGGACCCTGAACCATTCCTTCCACGGTTTCCACTTTCGTCCTTTGCGCCTTCCAGCTCTCGATCGACATCCACTAGCACCTTCCTTCCTTCCTCTCTCCTTCATCACTCACCCACCGTCGTTTCCCTTAACTAATCTTCTCGCCCTCCGCGTCAATGGTCACAGTCAACCACTTCAACATCAAGCGCCAGGCGCACACGCTCAGCCGTAGCAGCACCGACCAGTCTTGGAATCCCTTCCGTCACGTCGCCTGGGACCGTCGAGAACGCGCTCTCTCGGATGCTGGCCGCCTCGAGCAGCAGCAGCAGCAGAACAATGAGAACCTAGGCGAGAAGCTGGCACACGCCAGCACCGAGCCTGGCCGCAGCGGGCCTGCGAGGGAGTGGTCTACAGCAGAGACCATGGCCGAGACGAAGCGGAGCAGAGACGGTGACGAGGCCGACAGGGAGAGGCTGAGTGGGAGCTCCCCTGTTGATGATATGCCCATCTCCCAGCGCTCACTGGTGCCAGGGGAAGGGGACAGCAAGCTGCGAAACAGAAAGCCCGAAGACTCTCGAGTTGCCATTGACGCCAACAACGCCAACAACAACGCTGATCTTCTAGAGAGGAAGAAGAAGCTCCAGAAGCAAGAGTCGACAAAAATCTTCCGCAATGTCCAGCCCAAGGAGCCCTTTACCGTCGCGAACCAGCTCCAGCGCACCTTTCTTAACTCATGGATCAACATCCTCCTCGTCGCCGCCCCCATCGGTATCGTTCTCAACTACGTTCACAGCGTCAACCGCGTCGCCGTCTTCGTTGTCAACTTTATTGCTATTATCCCCCTTGCCGCTATCCTCAGCTTCGCTACCGAGGAGATTGCTCTACGAACCGGTGAGGTTCTGGGCGGTCTGATCAACGCCACGTTTGGCAACGCCGTCGAGCTCATTGTTGCCATCCTCGCGCTTGTGGATGGAAAGGTCGTCATCGTGCAAACCTCGCTCGTCGGCTCCATCCTCTCGAACCTTTTACTTGTCATGGGATTCTGCTTCTTCTTTGGTGGTCTGAGGAGACAGCAGCAGTACTTTAACGTGACGGTTGCCCAGACGGCGGCTTCGCTGCTTGCCCTCGCTGTTGCGTCCGTCATTGTCCCGACTGTCTTTGACTGGGCCAGCGAGACTCCCGAGAAGGCGGTTGCTGATCTCTCCCGGGGCACCGCTATTATTCTGCTTATTGTCTACGGCGCCTATCTCATCTTCCAGCTCAAGACACACCAGAGCGTCTTTGCCGAGGAGAGTCAAAAGGTTGCTGCGAAGCCCTGGTCCCGCAGTGGTCCTGCCTCTGGTGGTATCCGCCAAGGCCTCATGGTTCCTGGTGCCTTGATTGGTGGTGGCATGGCAGACCGTGACGAGAACGAACGCCTGTCGGAGATGCTCATGAACCCAGAGAGACTTGACAACGAGGAGGACGAGGAAGAGGAACCCCAGCTGCACTTCTGGGTCGCTGTGGCCACGCTCACCTTTGCTACTGTTCTGATCGCTCTGTGCGCCGAATTCATGGTCAGCTCGATCGACGCCGTGACAAAGGATGGCGGTGTCTCGGAAGAGTTTGTCGGTCTGATCCTCCTCCCCATCGTCGGCAACGCTGCCGAGCACGCTACGGCCGTGACGGTGGCCATCAAGGACAAGATGGACCTGGCCATTGGTGTTGCTGTCGGCTCGAGCATGCAGGTTGCCCTGTTCCTGATCCCGCTACTGGTCATCATCGGATGGGGCATGGGCGAGGAGAGCATGAACCTCAGTTTTGACCTGTTCCAGGTCGCTGTCATGTTTGTGGCCGTGCTGCTGACCAACTACCTCATTGCCGACGGCAAGAGCCATTGGCTAGAGGGCTGGTTGTTGATCTGCCTGTACGCTATCATCGCAACCTGTTCATGGTGTAAGTCTAGCCTGTCCAGTTGCAGCTGTCCTGATTACTGACTAGAATCCAGGGTATCCCACCAACTCCGAGGAATAAATCACATTTTGTTTGATCTTCTCAAATAGCCGATATATTTACACATACATACCCCCTGGCATCACACCAGGCTTACCAACATATACGTTTAGAATAGTCTCTTTTAGTAAGAATACGGAGCAGTCCTTGCACGGCGTCATTTGTACATAGTGTATCAAGAGTCTGGGAAATGGAGTTTAGAGGGTTCAATAAATTACACCAACTTTTCAACTATGCTTCCAGTTCATTGACGTCAGGTGAGAAGAATGAGGATTCTATGTATCCTGAATACTCTACCTAGGCAAAAGCACATGCTGATATCTACATGATTGCTTCTTCATCTACATGAAATCAAAGGACCCTGCCCTCTCAAGCCACTCATAAACATTATCGCAAGGTCCAACATACATACCATACATACATCGCTAAAACTTTTCATGACTATATCCTCCCAAGTAGGTTCATCGCCCACTCAGACTCGACCCGCCGTCATACTGAACGCTGCTCCTCCGCAAAAATGACATGGGACTGTTGAGGCGCTTGGTGGGAGCGCCGTCGTTGCCCCCGAGCACGCCGGGCGGTAGACCGAGGATCGGGATGCTGGCTTCAGGCACGGCCTCGAGCACGGTGGGCACGGCGGCGGTGGCGGGCGTGCCCTGGACCGCCTGGTTCTTCTCCATGGCTTCGCGGTAAAAGGCCTCGAGGCCGGCGGCATCATGGCAAAAGTCCTCGATCTCGGCCTTGATGAGCTCCGGGTCCGGGGCCGAGAGCGGGACCACCTTGATCGACTGGTCCACAGGCTTGAGCGCCGGAGAGTGGTAGTAGTGTGTCGGCTTGAGCAGGGGCGAAGCCATGGTGGTGGACTCGGGGATGCCGTAGGCGGCGTAGGGGCTGAACGCCGACATGCGGCCTCCGCGCTCGACGAGGGGGTCAGCGGCCCGGATCTCCTTGTCACGAGGGTTCGCGGGCCGGTTGCTGTACAGGCGGTTTGCCAAGAACAGCAGGTCTCCCTCGTCGGTGATCTCGGCCAGGAGCGTGCCGCTGCGGTGGATGTACTGGTTATACTTGAAGTCGGGCTTTCCCCAAGAGTAGCTTACATCGACGTTGCCGGGAAAGTTGGACGCCGCCTCCATGTCTAGGACAAAGTCGAACTTCTTGAGGATGGCTGTCTGGTAAAAGTGTCTGCTCGGAGAGGTTGTCGGACCCAGAGAGTTGGGGTCAAAGTACGTATCGGGTTTCTGGTCCGGGGGACGCGCTGCCAGCTTGAGACGGAAAGGCCTCCGGAAAGGATTGGTTTCCGTGATGGTGCATGCCTCCTTGATGGGCACTTCGACAAGGCGCAGGCCATACTGGCTGGCCTCTCGAGCCCAGCTCTCGACTGCGTCCTCCACCAGCTTGGTGGTCACGTTCATCCAGTCTATCCTGATGTGGTAGCAGCTGTCTGGGTTGTGAAGACGGTCATAGTGGAGGTCGATCCTCTCGGGTCTGAACGATCGCTTGCGATGATCCACGTCGTACTTGATGACTTTGCTGAGCACGACCCTAGGCCGTTTCCCGTTGTGAGACAGAGGCAGGGTCGGCGTGGTTGATGTCGATGCCGGGGAGCCCTCCTCGTGGAGAGAAGTTGGCCGCGCCGACATTAAAGTCCGAGGAGAGTCTCGGTTTGTAGGCTCAAGGATTGGCGTGGGCGGAACTCCAGCCCTTCTCGCGTTGAACCATCCCGTATGGGCCTTGGCAAACTCGCTGGCGATCTGGTAGAAATAGTTGCCATCACGGAACTGATGTCTCTTCTCGACATGAATAAAGATGCCCTTGTCCTTCTCGCTCCTCTGCGTGCCAGCTTTGATCTCGTCCGGTGCCATCAGACCGTTGCCCAGGGCCTCGGCATCTTCTCGAGTCTCGAGATCCTCAAAGTTGTCCAGCAGCCACGTCACCATGTCGGAGCCGATGAAGCAGGCATAGTGAAGACGGAGATGCCACCTTCGATTCTGCAATCTGACACCTCCATTCTCGACAGGCTGCTGCATTGCTTCTGCCAGCGCATTCAAGTTCAAGTTGGACTTCTTGAAGCGTTCTTTACTCGACACAAGCTGCCCTTTGCGGCCGAAACCGTCGAGGCCTTCAAAGAGAGGAAGGGTCTCGAGCTCAGCGGCGATGACAACCGAGGGATCCTCAGTCTTGTACACAATGTCCAGAGGATTGGGGTCCCGTCGACGACGATGGCCAACTGAGTGATATCGCCGCTCGGATGGAGGGATATAGCGATACTTCTGCCAAGACTGTGCTAGACGCTTGATTCCCTCGATACGGACCTCTTCGGCGTTATCTCCGCCTTGGGTCTTGGGCAATGGGACATCCTTGCGCAGCACGGGAATGAGAATGAACCTCGCCCGCCAGAAGCGCAAGCTGTCCATCATCTCATCATGGTGGCCAGCAATGTACGAATCAATCATGTTCCAGTTGCGGTCTGGCCGAGGCGTGAGAATGTCGATCTCCCGTGCCTCGTATGATTCGTCCAGCAGAGTTCGGATGGCTGGCTTGTAGATTGCCGAGAAGCCCTGCGAGGTGATGGACGTGTCTGTTGGTTTCCGCATAAAGATGTTCACCTCCACCTCAGTGCCATTCACGCACGAGAGCTGGTGAATGGTGTTGCCAACTGACATGAAGATGCTGGTGCCATCCTCCAGACGCTGATCCCGCGAGAAGATGTCACCGATTTTGATGAGGTTCTGTCCAAAAGCGCGGGCAACTGCTGGACCAACCACGATCTGGAAGCCTTGGGTGAATCTCAAGCTGATGAGCTCTTGTATAAACTCCTGACGCGTCTTGGGCTCCTCGGCTAGGTCATCGTCTGCATTCTGGTCGAGAGTATACGGGTGTCGATGATACTCCGTATCAAACTGAGTCTTTGAAGGGAAATATTCAGTCGTCAGCGGCACAGAGGCAGGGCAGCAGAGAGCCTTCCACTTCTGAACCTTCATCTGGCTGATCTGAGGGTACACATGCTGCCATCTACTGTACAAGATGGTATCGTCAATCAGGAGACTCTCTGGGTGGGACGGGTTCAGCAGCGTCAACCAAGGAGTGATGGCCGTGGTAGGAGACAGAGTAGTCGGCAGATCCAACACAGCGCCAGCGCGGAGCTTGTTGGTGTAGACCTTCTGTGCATCGTCAGCTCGTAGGGCGTCCGAGTACCTCAGATCGCGATCGTCTTCCCGCTTCTGATGCCGGTTGTTGAAAGGTGAAGCCATCATGGAGGAGGCGGTCCTCAGTTGCATTGCAGCAGCATCGAGATTGCCAGAATTGTTCCTCTTGAGAATAGGGATACTCGGTGTCATCGGCACCCCCTCGATGATGGTGTCAGGTGCCTCCAGTCGATACTTGTGCGCAGACAATGCCGACGACTGGCTTGTTATGGTCTGGGGCGAGCTGGGACGCAGCTCTGGGCGCATTCGAGGCGTTGATGGCTGCCTCGCCTCGGCAGACGAGACACCAGAGGCATTGACAGTCTCGGCCTTGATCTCTGCAATCACCGCTTTTGGCGCGGCGATGCCGAATCCCCGTTGGCCAAGGCTGATCTGCCGCATCAATTTGGGCTGCTTTGCAACCGTTGTTGATCTGGAAGCCTTGGAGGTCGACTCAGACCTTCTCATGTTTGCGGGGGATGGCTTGTCGTTGTCCACCATATTCATCGACAGCTTCCTTGTCGAAGGGCCCAGTATAGCTGGCTTCTTTTCAGGCAAAGAGGTCCCATAAAGCCCAGAGTCCTCGGCCAGCTGTCTCCGCGTTATATCATCCAACTCCTTGGCGTGTCGCGATGAGTGGTGATGCCTTCGGCTGCTAGAAATCTTGGCTCTGTAATCGTCGAATTCCTGGAGCTGCTTCCACAGAGACTTCTCACCAGGTCGCGCTAGTCTGTCTGGGACAAACCTTTGAAAACCGTAAACATAATCAAACAGGGCCTCAGGGGCACGCTTGTTGGGTATGTAGACAGTATCGTTGATGCCTGTCTGACGGAGCTTTTGCGTCGACGGCGGCTCCGTGATGTTGGCAGGGAACTGAGTGTCGACCTGTAGAGGTGTCGTCTCGATCTCATTAGTCTCAAGGATGCTTCTCATCTGCAAGGCGTACATGCGGCACCGAATGTTGAACTCGTCTTCATCGTCTTGTTCAACTTTGTTGGACACTGATAGAGCGATGCCCTCGTAAGACAAGGCTTCATCGGACGCGCCAGTCCAAAATGAAACATGCAGCCATTGCGGCAGCGCATAGCACCATTCATCGCTGGTTGCCATGGACATGAGAGGGTCTGGACGACGAGAAAGGCTCATGCTCTTGGACGGGGAGAAGGATTCTGCCAGGGACTGGTAACTGCCGATGACGGGCGTAGGGTGATTTGGCGTGCTGTCACGGCTATGGAACGATCTTGACAGGCCAGAATGGGGGTGATGGCCGTGCTCCTCGGAGTACTGCGGGTTACGATACTTGAAGAGAGGTACCGAGTGCAAGGGCATCTTTGGCATGCAGATCAAATCGATGCCGATACCGTTGCCAACCAACGCCTCAGTCGTCCTTCGCAGAGTTTCATAGTCGACCTCGAAAACACCAGGGCCAGGGCTGATGATTACAATCGAGATGCCCGTCCTGGTGAGATCTCTGTCGATGTGATCGTGCGCAAACTGTGACGAGGCCAAGTTGATAGCCTCCAAGACGTTGCCATACATCGAAAAGGTAGACTCTGCCTTGACCCGTGTTGAAGGGGTATCTCTGGGGATCGAATGCGGCCCCTCGATCTCTGCCTGGGCAACGAGCTTGTGGTGATGGAGGCTAATGTCTCGACGGAAAAAGTTGAACTCCATCTTCAACTGGTGCAGGATCTTTGTCCACTCTCCGCTGCTCATCTCGCTCACCACCACGCGATAGAAGTCCTTGTACGGCCGTCGAGGTCCAGAGGGCTGGATGCCCGTGTAATAGTCCCCCTCGAGGTTGTCAAACTCGGCTGTCAAGCCGGTATCGTACTCTACGCGTGCGAAGAGCACAATGCTGACCAGATGCTTTGCTTTTAGCATCGCCCACCTCTTGAACAGCGCAGGCAGGAAGCCGTTGACGACCTTGTTGAACATGATTGCGCCGGAGCTTTCCGAGTCAAACTCCCACATCTCCTTGGCCATCTGTATAAAGAGCACGTATCTGGCTGATTCGCTTCGGAAGATTGGTCGCGTGTCGCGAGTGAAAAAGGCAGAGTGCGTTCTCCGGCCGTCGACATAGATGGCGGTGATTTGAGCCTTGATAGTGCCCATGAACAAGATGGATTGACCCTTGTAGACGGTTCTCCCCGTCAACTCCCCGACCGTCATTCTCCAAATGTCCGATCTCGACAAGTATTGGTCCTTGAATGACAGCTCAACGTGAGAAGCCTCGGTAGCTGGGTTCTTAGCGTCAACCTTTCGATTCGAGTTAGCACTGTGCAGTCAATCAGGAGATATGGATGCCTTCGTACCACCGTCAGGAGAACCTGGGAGCCCTTCTTCATCCCAAACGCATCCGCTATATGCTTCAAGACGTAGACCTCCACATCGTGCTGTCGTGCCTTCATGTCTTTCGGCATATCCTTTGCAACAAAGACGTATTTGAAGCCAGCGCTATCTCCATTCTGGCATGTCGATGCTCCTTTGGCACCAGAGCTCTGGTCCTGGCTCTGCTTGCTGCTGGCGCCATGCCCGGTGGAAGGCTTCCGCACGTCATCTTTGACAGTCGAGATGCACATCAACGTGCCAGGTCTAATATCGCCGCCCACGAGGTCGAAATTGAGCAGGACCTCATCCTTGGCGTACCCCTCATTAACGGTGACAGTACATCGACGTTCCAGCCTCGCGCGCTTCTCTTCCTTGATGGTGGAATGGGTCGAAACGCTCGTGGGCGAGGTCAACGGCTCGGTGTGGGTGCGGTCCAAGCTGGACCTGCTGAATTGTCGAAGATGAGTCCAATGCGGTCCCTTGCGCGGGACCGGATTCCTCGTGCTGCCATTTCGGGACATGGGGTCGGGTAGTCGTCGCTCGCTACTTGGGTGAATTCGACAGGAAGCGATGCGATCCTGTTGCTCGCATGTTGGTCGCAGAGGATTGGCTCGGTCGACGAAGCCGATCGCGGGGTCTGATAAACCAGAGTCGTCAAGGTCGCAAGTGGATATCGTCGGCACGCACCGCTGAGCTGCATCTGCATGAGAGGCGATCGCGAGCTGAGGTCGCCTGTCGCGGCAGAATCGAGCTTGGGGGATGGGGAACCTTCACCGCCTTCCACATTGGGTAGCTACCTTGGTGGCGCCATCATCGGAAAGCCATCGCTGTGAAAGATGATTGGTTCGTTGACCTGGCCTTTAATGGCTGGATATCAAGTCAGAGTCCGAGGTTCCTAGTATAACAATGGATGCGAATGATGTGAATTGGATTGGGTCCCATCTTCGGTATTGTTTGTTTATGGTTGCATTTATGCCTGAAGTCACCTGACCCCAGTCCACCCTGTATATCCGTCAAAGCCTCAGCTAAATCAATAAAACAGAAGCCTAGATACATAAAACTATTAGCTTGGTCTGTTCAGAGTCCTACTCGGGTGGTAAAACTTACCTACGTTACTGTGGATGACTGTGGATGAAAAGGAAACTAACCAACGTTTACGGCACCTATTGAGAAATCCATCGAGGCACGTATTTCGAGGCCTCCTTCCCGTTCATAGGGATCGGATATTTAGCATGCTAATTTTGCTATTTACCATACCTTTATTTTATATCTTAGTATACCTAAGAATAATAAAGCTTTAATAGAGGCCTTAGTAAGTCTTTATAAAGAATTAATAAAGAATTAATAAAGAATTAATAAAGAATTAATCTTATTTTAAATTATTTTCCCTTATTCTTAGATTACTATTATATACTGCCTAATATAATAAGAAACCGATAGTAATGGTCTAAGAATAGGTAACCCGCTCAGTCAAGTGGTGTGCCGAATACCCACTCCCTATTCGTACCTATTTGCCCCTTCATCAGCTGTATCATTTCCACCAATTTTGAGATTCTCCGGGCAACCTGGGCAGTCGCTCTGCCGCGTTTAAGGAAGGGCGTAGGTTAGTGTCGAACTGCCATGTTACATTAAACGTCCAGATGTCGGGCTCCCGCCAAGCGTGGACCGTGTCACACAGCATGTCAGTGCAGGATCCTGGATGAAGCGGTTAATATTGTTCATATGACTGATCAAGAAGCTACCGAAAACCTCAGGGTCTCGTCCTCTACGAAACTGGATGGGGTACTTTGCCTCTCAAAGAGGGCTTAGACATCCTGGCGTCCGATATCAAACAGACTCTCGTGCAGCACGTCTCTACCAAAACGGGACCATCTTGGATATAAGCGAAGCATACACCATTGTCCCTTTGCCGTGGGCTATCCGTTCATTCCTGGTGTCGTCCATCTCTAATCCCCAGCCGACCAACCCCCCAACAGGTCCGGGGCCGTAGACCCTGCGGTACTCGTCAACAGGAGGAATCCGAGGGCACTGGTTCGTCTCATCAAAGAGAGCCCAGGCACGCTGACGGTGGAGACGGATGTAGTTGTTGCAATGCCATGAGATGCGCCTTCTTCGGCTAGGGGCGCTGATGGGAAGGTAGACGTTGGTCGCGTCGATGAGCGGAGATCTGTGAAGTACCTCCTTATTGAAGCCAACAAGGAACTTTACAAACTCGTTGCCACTGGATTCAAGAGTCGTGGTGAGAAGATCAAACCCGACTGTCGCCATCAGTGATACCGCAGTATCACTCCAGCCAGTACCGCCCAAATGATAGAGGTCTTCAGATTCGTTGTGGGGATTGTAGTCGGGGAACCTACACATGCCACTTGAAGGTGCGTTCTCGTACTCGGGGTGCTCTCTGGCGATAGGAATGGGGGCCTGTACCTGATCTGCGATGAGAGCGCCGTACATGGTGAGGACGTATTCTCGAACACACGGGAGCAAACAGAGCTCTGTTTCCTCTGGCTCCCTTTTCTCGTATTTGTATAGGATACTCCAATCCCAATAGCGAAACGGGTCATCCTCACTGAACCGATATCCGTCAGGGGGATCCCCCTCGGCCCAATCTTCACCATCACGAACTTGGTCATGTTCGGCGTCTGGCTTGCCAGCGACCGGACCATAAATCTTGCATAGAAGTTCGTATCTGAGGAACGCTCGAAGTATTCTCTGACGGTCAACGCGAGAAAGAGAAGTCGAATCAAACTGGTTAACGTCTTGTGCCAGCTTCAACTGAGTTGGACTGCAAGAGAAGTGAGGGTGAGACCACGGGGGAAGCCGACGGTAGGCCCGTGGAAGATAGCGACTGGTCGCCTTGGAGAGATAATCTCCAATGTAGAGCTCCATCTGAAGGCAAAGAGTCTGCACGTCAAGCATTGTGGGAACGTCGCGAGTAGCTGACTGGAACGGATCCGATAATTCTTTTGCTCCCCATGTGCAAAGGTGGCCATGGATGACAGCCACTCTCTGCTGCTCATCAACAGAAGAATCTAACCTCGGGAATTTGATAATAGCCAAGGCGTCCTGCACGAGGTCGCCGCGGAGGTCTCTGAGGACGTATTGGCGTATGATTGAGGCCTTGGACGCTCGAAGCTGTTGGAGTAGAGCACGGGATGCCTGGGCAACTGTGGCGACTTCTGTAAGACTGCTCAGCGAGATGAGGACGTGGAGGCGAAGAGCTGGAGGTAATTTGTTGAATGGATCCATCTTGATGGTTGATGGCTGGCAGTTGCGATGGTTGTGGGAGGAGAAGAAGAGTGAGTAATGATCAGAATATGAGGGGAACTATTTATCAGATAAAAAAACATAAACAAAACAGCCTGGAGGGCTCTTGCTCGGCGAAAATATGCCTCAAGCTTCAACACCCAAACTTTAGAATATGACCGCCAACCCAACAAAGTATACAGCCAGGTGGTGATGCCCACCGACCGTTATGGCGTCAACAAACGTTGTTACAAGAATGTGTGCCTTCCATCTACAGGAGAAACAGGCCCGATCGTTCCTGCAATGCTCTCCCATAATTGTCAACGAGACTGGTTGCAAGGGCCTTTGGTGTAGGGAGCAAATCCGTTATTCAACACACAAACTTCCAAGGGTGACTAGGCTGGTATGCCACATAGAGAGGGTGCTGTACCAAACGGTCGGCTGCTTGATGTAAGGGGGACCTGTATGTAGTGACTGAGCAGATGCCGGATAGCAGAATAGACGTGATTCCTGGCATGGAGAAGATCAAACAGATATGACCACTATCGGTTTACGCCAATGAATCTCTTCTTTAAATATATCACTTTGTCAGAGCATCCTGGGCGCGCGATCAACATCGTTCAAACATCCCCCATACACGGACGAGCCACTCACTCACCCACTACCTTGATGGCCAGGAGATGGGAAACACTAAACTACAGGTTCACCCTACGACATGCCAGATTCGGACAGACGTAGGTGTCACCGTTACTGTCACTGTCGCTCGGCTCGGCAAATGCGACGGCATCGTCCCGGCCGGCTAGCGACATGCCCAGAGACACCCTGATAAACATATTTGTATCTCTCTCTCTCTCTCTGCTATGACTCTCAAGAAGTAAACAATGATTCTTCGACGACGTCCTTGGCCCATATTCACTCCTCCGTCTCTGCTTCCCCTCTGTACCAAATCACCGTCGTTTGCCATCTCGAGCCGATGGGGGATGCTTCGCTTGGGTTCCATGACTCCCCTCGTACCTAATTCAGTCCTCGTGCGCGCGCCGGTCAGGTCATCAGACTCCCGGTCCTGGGGTCTTGGCTACTTAAAAGGGACAGGAGCGAGAGTCTTTCTTCAGGTGCAATTCTGGTGAAGCAGAAGCAACCCCTTGCCAGTTGCTACTTCCATACGACAGTTCCCAGTATCGAAAGCAACCAACGACAAATTCAACTTATCGAATCGAATAATCGATATCTACTATATCTCGCCATCAAGTCAAACCGGCCATTGACTATACTATCACCGACAAATTAGGGGGGTGGTCATGAAAGTGTCTCGAAAGCACCGGCTTATGGCCACGATATGCATATCATTCTCGTTCTTTGTCGCAGAACTAGCTGGTCCGTTGAATCAACACATGGACAGACCCGCTGGCTGACATACGCAACAGTCGGCTTCTATACACACTCTCTCGCTTTAATCGCCGATGCTTTTCACTATGTACGCATATCGATCAACTGGAACAGGTAGAGAGACACGGATACTGATGGCCCTAGCTTTCCGACTTGATAGGTATCATCGTTGCCCTAGTTGCCTTGATGGTTCGTTACCTTTCACTACCAGCACGACTGGAACTATCGACTAAGGCAGGTATAGGTACAAGAACGAGCTGAGCCAGCACCACAAGAGTATACGTACGGATGGCAGCGGGCTACCCTACTGGGCGCCTTCTTCAACGGCGTCTTCCTCGTGGCGCTGAGCGTCAGTATCCTGGTGCAGGCCGTTGAGCGATTCATCGATCTCACCCGTGAGTCACCCCCCCCCTTATCATGCATGCATGGCACAAAAAGGATGAGGCTGACAAGACCCAGACGTGCAGAACCCTCAGCTAATCCTGATAGTCGGAAGCGTCGGGTTGGCTCTAAACATCTTGGTCCTGTCTTTCCTCCACGGTGAGAGAACAAAGCCCCGCCCCCATCTTGGAGATACGCTTAAGTTGCTGACCTCGAGGTTTCAGAACACGACCATGAGCACGGCGGACAAGGACATGGGCACGAAGAGCAGCACTGCCCTCCTCATGGGCGACACCATGAGGTTGCTGGGACGCCGGCTAACGATGCAGCTAGCAAGACCGAAGCGCGGTTGACGCCGGTGAGTATTTTTCTCCTGACACACTTTATGAGTTGTCAACTGCTAACTATAGCAGAGCACGAGTAGCCATCACGAGCACAAGCACACGTCCGTGGCAGTAAGGTCGCCGGGCAGAGACCTTGGCATGATGGGGGTCATCATCCACATCCTGGGAGACGCCGTCAACAACATCGGAGTCATCATAGCAGCCGTGATCGTCTGGAAGGTCGAGGGGGAGGGCCGATACTACGCCGATCCTGCAGTCGGGCTCTTTATCGCAGTCATGATCTTCCTCTCGGCGATTCCATTGGTCAGGAACAGCGGCGCCATTCTGTTGCAGATTGCACCGGGTGGAATCAGCCTGGAAGATGTCAAGCACGATATTGAAAAGGTAGGTCGACGGGAATAGTTGCTTGATCAGAACTGACAAGGCATCAGATACCTGGGATCGAGTCGGTTCATGAGTTACACATCTGGCGTCTGGACCAGCACAAATCCATCGCATCCGCCCATATAGTCGTTGACGGTAGAACCGTCAAGACCTTCGCGGACAAGGCGAGGATCATCATGGAGTGCCTCCACGCGTACGGCATTCACTCGGCAACTCTGCAGCCTGAGGTGCTAGCAGGCCCCCCCGTGATCATGACCGACGGCGCAACAGATTCTCAGGCAACGGCGATCGACGCAACCCTGGACACCCCGAGGCGTCGACAGCAACGAGGCGAGGATGACTGCCAGCTGATTTGTGGCGACCTGTGCGAGGGGATGAGGTGCTGTGCGCCGGCGCAGCTGCAGTGATCGACGGTCTCGTCGTTGCTCGCCCTCGACGTAGAGCGCCCCTTCGCCCTCGGACGAGCAACTGAGACGAGGGCGAGAGGTTTGAGGGTCACCGGGGAGGGGCACAAGCTCTGAGTCGCTGGCTCTTGAGCTGTACCCTTGGCTCTGGTGTTGCTGTTCGACCATGGCGCCGTATGTCCGCGCTAAGGGAACAGGAAGATCCCTGAAGCTATTGTGAGACTGGTGAACCGCGCATCTTTTTGCCATCAGGCAGGATGGGAGATAATGATTTCGATTTAGCGAGCATGGGTTTCTTAGCATTGCAGTTGGCGGCGGCAAAGGTAGGGAGGAGGAGTGTCAATAGAGCCATAGCCATAGAGACTAACACGGGGTATGCGGGCATGGGTCGACCCAAGGAGTAAGTAGTAGCACACTGTACCTGGCCAAGCCTGGGTGACAATAAAAAAATGATGCGCGTCTCTGTCCCGTAAGCTGACCGTTGAGCTCCGATGTCTCTCTCTCTCTCTCTCTCTCTCTCACACAAGCCTCGACCGCTGTGGTCTGTCTGGTCAACGTGAAGCGACGCCTGGCGTCAGAGGGATGCGCCTTTTGATCCTTGGCGCTTGAACCGGAGAGCCAGCCTCATGATGGTATATGCGGAAATCGCACCACTCCGCCGGAACCCTTGAAGATGCGGCGACATGCTAACCTCAAGGGGGCAAGTCGGTGAGCCACGCATTCAGAGATCTCGAGGCCAGCCATCATCCGAGCACGCTGAGCGAGGAGCATGGTTGTCGGCATTGAGGGCAGTCACAGCAGTCTCCCCATCAGCAAGGTGCTGGCGTTACATTGCCCAGGCTCCCACAGTCTCGAGTGTAGCGGGAACCCTTCCCAGAGGTCCAGCTGGACAAGAGGGGACGGTCGAGACTCTTTGATGGGTGCTGTCAGAGGGAGACTTGTCGGGCTGGAGCCGAAAGATGGAGGTCAGCTGGTCAAACGGCGAGTCGGCCGAGGGACGGGCCGCGCACAACTAGTTGGTCCAATGATGAGAAGCGTGGAACAAGACCAACTTGACGAGTCATAGTAAGGAGCACTATGTACATACATAGGTACGTAAACCCTATGCCACACATATTCGTCACACTGTCAAGGTGAGATGCTGTCGAGTTGCAGTATGGGCTCATCGAGGAGAGGAGCAAGCCCCGATGAAGCTTCACCGAATGGGACAGATGGACCAACATGCGCCCTGGAATAATTCTCCTAAGTCGCCCGCATTCCTTGCTTCGAGATACGAATCGCTGCTTGTGGATGAGCAACATGGGTGTAATCATAGGCCGCACCAAGCCTGCCCTGCCCTGCCCTGCCTGCCTGTCACGGTCCGGTGCTGCAAGTCTGCGAGGGATTGATGAAGCCCGATCGAAGGGACCCAGCAGAATCCGAGACGATGAGCCGAGCGCAATCTGGGTTCCAAGCAGCCGGAGGACGCAGCAGGGGTTCTGGTTGGCAAAGCTCTCGGCAGCAATGTGACCTGTAACAAGCCCCAAGCATGGAGGAGCTCATGCGGCCGCTCCACGCGCGCGCGCGCGCCGACTGGGGCCGCTCATTTCCAGCGAGCATCGCCGACGAGGGGGCCAAGGTGAAGGAAGAGCCGGTCCAATTTGTTCAGATCCAAAAGGGCCCCGTCTTTCGCGGAGGCCATGCCCAGAGCTGAGAACGATGGAGGGGCAAATGCCGCAGGGCTCACTCAATCACTCAGGCTGAGGGGGCGGCTTGGCTGTGGCTGGGACTGGTCCTGGGACACATTCTCGCTGCAGCTCACAGTGGCTCGCATTGGGCGGTGAGATGGATATTGGAGAATTGAGGTGGAGAGCGACGATGAGGAGACATCCGTGATGGAGCAGGTAGGTAGGTTGTGGAGGTGGAGGCTCAGGGAAAATACGACACGTGACGGACGCCATATTGCGATCAGTGCAACAGTACAACCGGCAACCGGAAGAAGCGGGGAGTCTTCCTGGAAGGCCCTGCCATCAAGGATTGAGCCTTGGTAGTACGTAGAGGTAGGATCTCTGGGATAACGGGCCGCGATGTTGTGAATAGATCAACTGGCTGTGATGAGATGTTGCGGTTAAAGTACCCGCGCGCCAAGGGTCTTGGTTAGGTAGGTAGGTAGGAGAGTTGATGCTTGGGTGGCAGCTCATAGGTATCTAGGTAACTATCCATCCATAACGCAGGTAGGTAGTTAGTTAGTTGCAGTTCAACCGCCTGATTAGCCGCTGAACTATTCGCCGGACCGGCATTTGTCTCAAGAGTGTTGTTGGTTGCCATCAGGCTCATCAGCCAGACGTGGGCCCGCATGCAACTGCAACGCTGCAGCCATTGACAATCAGAGAAGCTGGCGAGCGACTCCCAAAAGGGATTGATGGGATTTGTGGATGTACTGTAGCTTGGCGGTATTGTCGATAGCCCAACTTGGCTGCTGAAGAGGGGAGGGCTTATCACCACCATCGTCATATTCATGCATCTCCATCATCATGCCTCATCAGGGCCATCATGGGGGGCCGCAGCAGGTAGGCTGCGCCCAGGCGGGACCACAGGCAGAGCGCCCTGGCCAGCCCTCTCAACAGCCCTGTGACCAACAGCCCGGGACTACCGCGCTCCGTGATAGTCGCAATGACCAACACCACGGAACACGAGACACGGTTGCAGAGACCCGTCCCGGCCCCTAACGTGGGATGAAGATCGGCAAATACTGCATCGTCGGCCGGGCAGGGGAAGAATGCTCTTCCCGCGCGAGTGCCGCGGCGGCACAGCCAGGTCTTTTAACCTAGGTAGGTAGAGCTCCTAGCTCCGAGGCCCCCCAAAGCCCCCAGGACGCCCACCATGTGTGTCTCACGGGAAGGCGCTAAGAAGAGGGAAGGTCGTTGAGAAATGCGCGTGGTCTCAATTGACATGACCGTTGTCTGCGTGCCTGCAGATCACTGAGGGGAAGAGGGCGAGCTCGGCGGTCCTTATCGCGGGGCACATTGTTCAAACGGTGGACGATGACGAAGGAAATGCAACCCCACAGGGGATCACCAAGACATTGGATCCATGGATGGAAGCGCTGTCCGTCCTGCCCTTTAGCCTCGATGCTCCCTTGTTGACGAGAGCAGGCTGCGCAGCGCCAGTAGGGCCGAGGTATCCAGCAAAGATGTCATTCCTTCATGGATGCTAGATGCCCTACCCTGCCCTTCCTGGGACCGGTCGGTGAACCGAGGGACAGGAGAGTACATCGTAGTAGCCCCGGGAAACAGAGTTTTCAGGCTAGACGAAATGGTCGAAACCCGAGAAAACTCCCTGCTCTGCTGGAACCAACTAACGCTGGACCCTGCTCGGCAGAGGGCTAGAGATCGAACCCGGCGACACGGTGATGGCTCAACTTGGGGGCAGGGGGGCCATTGCCATGAATGAGGGGCCAGGGGTTGACAGAAGCCATCTCGATCGTGGAAAACGGGCCTTCTGGACCAGGAGAAGAGGAAGAAGAAGTAAGCATTGCGATGGCGTCTAGGTACAGTAGACGAGGCTGGGCAAGGGCTTGACGTCGTCTCCGGGCGCCGCCCCCCGGGAGGCTTGCTTGGGTCTAATTGGCAACGCCGTACGTAGTACAATGCAGACCAGCTTGTCATGTACAGTAATGTCAGGGCTCTGGTTTGACCGATGACAGGGCAATTGGTCTTGGCAGCAAGAGTCAAGGAAGTTCGTTCCGGCATCGAAGGCAATTTCAACAAGTGCTACCGGAAGAGGCTTCACAGCCGGTTCAGCGAGTCAAGTCGAGTCCACGAGTCGAGTCCAGTTGCTGCCAATTACGTACCAAATCCGAACAAGAAGGAGCGATTACTATAGTTTTACCTACTCCAAAATGCCCACCCCCAAAAGCTCTGACGGAATTTTCGGGGAATTTATCATCTCGGTGCGGCAGTTGAAGAGCCACCCACTCACGACGACTCGCATCTCTTTTGGGAACCCTACTTCCGCCAAGAATATGAGCGCACAACAAAGCTCTCATTGAAAAAGGCTGTCCAGCTACAAAGTACGGTACGGAGTACATTACATGGTCCTCGCACATGTATAGCAACGTCATGTGTACGTCCATCTTGACCAGTCAAAAGAGAAACCGCCCGGTAGGTAGCGAGCCGACGCCGGCTTCAAGGGGGCGGCTGGCCGACTACGCATGTACACAAAAGCAACTTTGTCGCCGGCCATGGGATGTCATCGCCAAAAAGGAGGCCATCAAAACGCGGTGGGCAGATGGCATATCTCGGTGACTGGGATCGTCGGAACGCTCGAGGAGAAAGAAGCGTTGGGCTTCAGGTCGACATCCAGCGTCTCGACCGCAAGTCCACCGGTTGATGCCCTATCGCGCGCGTCTCGTCGAGTCGGATCCAAGAACAGCTGCTTACCGACATCTTGTTTCCTTTCCGCGAGACCAGAGCACAAGGCAGCGCCGGCCGACGGAGGACAAGGGGACGTGACCGCGGCACCGTTACCCATGGCGTTCTCTAGCCGGCTTTTGCTGCGGCTTCATGTCTGGGCTCGGCACGTCTAGCCTGGCACTGGCCTGCCATCGGCACTAGCGGCTTTTAGGCTCTTGGGGGATGTGGTTGTGCAACACAGGTTACGTAGGAGGAGGTGCGTATTCGGACATTTCATTTCGAGATTGTGATGGTGGCCTGTGTGTTGTTTGCTGTCGATGATGAGGCTGCGTCCGATTGCAACTGCTGCTCCACCATCCATCGACATGGACCATGCTCACGGAGAGTTTGGCATTATGGGCAATGGATGGATCCGCGGCCTTGCGCCCACGCCGGACAACCCCAGCAATGGAAGGAGGGCGGCCTAGCAGGTCCCGCACGAGCCATCAATAAGCCAGGGCACGCGACGAGGTCCCACTATCATGACCCGTCGCCATGGGATTCATGGAGAGATGGCGGCCCCGAGCGAGGGAGAGCCCAGGAATTTCTTGGCTCGCCTCTATATGCTTGTATGCTACTAAGTGCCCCGGGGAAGGCTACGGTTGAATGAACTTGTGAATTGTGCAAAAGATCCCGACCCGACCCAGACCCAGAGACCCAGACCCAGAGACCCAGAGAAGAGAGGCACTTGTTTCCATCCTTCCTTCCATGCTTGGATGGCTCACCCGGGTCTTGGCCACACCGGGAAGACCCCTGGTCGAGCCGACGACACAAGTCTGGTTGCTTTCACCGCATTTTTGGGGGTCAGGACCAAGTAAGTAGCCTTGGGGATGGAGCAATGGCTTTTTTCATACATACTGGACGGGGGCGCATCTCCTCTTCTCCTCTCTCTCATGTGTGCTTTTTATCCATCATCTTTGACGGGCTGTCAAGTCAATTTCTGCTCGAGAGAAGCAGCAGCAGCAGCAGCAGCCGGGCCCGACTTTTTGATGGAGCTTCTGGGGCAGCAGCTGAAAGATTGATTGCCTCCATCTCTCTCCATCCGTCGTCTTTGACCTGTCAAGAGTCGATTCTTGGGCCTCGACCGACGACCCGGCCCTCTTTTTTTCTCCTCCTCTTCTTGACATCCATCCATCGTCGTCTGTTCAATCTCTTGCCGCACTAATACCCGTTACCCGCGCAAACAAGAGGGAATACCAGAGCCGCCTTGGTTGCTGGGTCCGCCGTTGTTCCCCCCCTAACCTCCCTCGGAACAGCCATTGTGGAATGGAATCGCGCACACCGACGATTTATTAATTCGGTCCATATTAGCCACGCTCATCATAGTCGCCCCCTGGGGTCCGATATTACCTAAATATCGCCGCTCCCGAAGAGTCTTTGGGCTTCCATGTCAGAGAAAATCCACAACTACCTGATGACTATGGCCTCGACTCAGCTCTGACACGACCTGGAGCCCCGTGCTTCAACTCGACACATCAATCAACAACCTGCCTTGGCTTGCTTGCCTTGCCTCTAGGCGAAAAGGCTCTAAACGAAAGGGGCGCTTGTCTTGACCACAGGTCTCGGCCCCCCGGGTTTCAGTGCCAGCCACTTACTTTCCCTTGTTGATGTCTCGACGTTTTCTGTCTCGACGTTTTGTTGTCTGGCATCCAAACATTGTCGTCATCCCGGCATCAGCATTCTCATCATTCAACTTCTGAGACTCTGGGGAAGCAAACATGCACCCCCATCCCTCCATCTGAGCAACCCCTCCCTCCCTCTTGGATCTTGTCTGTCCTCCTCCTCTTTGCCTCCTCCGTCTCCTCTTCTCGGCCAAGGTAAGGTAATCCACATTTCTTGTCCTGTTGATGGCCGTCTACCACCTATTCTGTTCCCTCGCTCGTCCCGCCCCTCCGATCAATATCCACCCGTCCGCCTCCATCAGTCCCAGTCCCCATCGAGCCCGGTCTCCAGTATCCATCCAATCCAATCTCCACTGGGCCTATCCCTCCCACCTTGCCCGCCTGGGCCCTGCTGACGACGATCTAAAGGTCGAGCTAGGAGGTACCAGGCGCCTTGTACCGCGTGGTTGAGCCGCCACCAGCGCCAACCCCCAACCGCCACTAACGAGTACTTACACTGCGGTACCGCAGCCGCCTTCCTCCCGCTAGTAGTCGAGTCGACCTTCTGGTGGGCGCTGGCTTGCTGCCACACACACCAAAACTCGCTGCCACCCGCCCGAGCTGGCGGCGTCCCGGCCATCTGGATCAACCACCAAACATCGAGCTCTCTCACCTCAACCTGGTCGCCTTTTACACCCTCACAAGTTACCAGTCGTATGCTTCGAGAAGCAGCAGCAGCAGCAGCAACAACACCAGCAGAACCGTCCCCGAATAACACGGCAGGATCACCAACCACCCCCACCTGCAACTTGGACCTTCCAGCTCCAGTTTCTCCTGTTGATCACCCGCCCGCGAAACCACCACCCGCGCATATCGTCGCCTCCACACACGATCAACCCCTCACGCTTCTCTCACATCTCGCGCAACTCTGACAAAACCCCTTGTCTGTCTGCTCAAGCTCGTGCCCGGCCTTATTTCAACTTTGAATGTTCTAATTATCTCCATCACCTGCACCTTCAGCTCATCCTTGCTGTTTCTTCTACCTCTCACATCTCACCGGGCAGCTTGCCACGCCTTGCCTCCCTGTGCTGTGTGTGGACGCACGCGCCACAGCAATCAAGCTCCCTGACGCCGCCACTTCATTGCTCTCGCGACGCCGTGAGCTCAAGCTCATTGCTCGCATCTGGTAAACAAAGCTCCTTATAAATCACCGCCATCCTCGGATTTGTCGCCCGCTCCTTTGAGCTCTCAAGTTGCGACCTGCCCTGGGCTTTGCCCGCCACCTTGCGCCCGCTTGTTCCGCTAGTTGGGCAACTTCTGGAAGCTTGTTCCCTTCACCTTCACCTTCACATGCCACGCGCCGTGGTTACTATGCGATTACGCCCAGCCCGCAATATTTCGTCCTTCTCCCTGATGATGGCTCGCCGTCGTAATTAATTTCGACGGCCGCCCTCTTCACCAACCCAACACTGCCGCCCGTTTCCCTTGGTGCCGCCCCCGACATGCTCGGCCGGCTCTTGCACCTGGGCTCCGGCGGCCCTTCGGTCACGCCTTCTCAGGCGGCGGCCAAGACGTCGAGGCCAGTATCCTCGCTTGAATCTGTTCAGGAGGACATTCATACTCGCAATCTTCTTTTCCCAGACGCTCATGCCCTCTATCAGCACCGCAATGACCAGGTGTTCCCTCTATCCACCACCCCAACTACCCCAGCAACTTCTACAGCCAACGCTTTCGACTATAGCGGCGATGTCGACCTCGATGTGCGCGATGTCCGGGTCATTATCATGCAGGATGCTCTCGGCCCAACCAACGCCTCTCTTCTCTTTGACAGTCACCCTGCTCCTCCCATGTCCCCGATAGAAAGGCCGGTCATCCCTCAAGAGCTTCGCCGTACTCCAACCTCGCCGCGCAAGAGCAGTCTCAGCCAACTCTCGCGCCCCCTCGTCATCCAACCCGAGGGTCCTCAACCTCCTCCGCGACAAGGCGCCTTTGACCGCCGAGCTTCCTTGCAGGGACGCAGCCAGGGCCATATTGAGACCGACGGCCAGAAAGCTGCACGTGAGTACCGGGAGGAACTGGCAACTTTCTCGAGCTGCATCTTTGGAAACTCCGAGTTGATGTCCTACAAGGGGACCTCAACAAAGGTGCACGTAGTACCTGGCGACTCTCGACCTGCAGACCCCTCGGGTGGCATTCTGGGTGATGGCAGGAGCTCCATTGGCCGCTCCAGTGCTCGCTCCAGCCGTCTTTCGCAGTCGTTCTCTTCAACAACCTTCTCACCAACCAACGTTTCTGCTGCGGCGCATGCTCATGCTCCCACACCGCGCCAGAGTGAGAAGAAGAAGGTTCTCATAACTCGCCTCTTTCCCGTCAATCTCCCTACCGATGACGCCGACTCCAACGTCTCGCCCCCGAACCGCTACACCGACGAGGGTGCCGGTTTCCCGTTCCCTGCGACGAGTGAGGAATCCGCGCCAAAGAAGAAGAAGCCGCAGCCCAAGCAACGGCGCACACCGATGTATGCCGTAGTTCTGGTCGTCCAGCTCCCCACTGCTCCTCCGTCGACACGTTTCCCTGCCGCAACCCAGTCAAAATCAGCACAGCGCGAATCCAGTTCCTACGATCAGGAGTTCTTCCCCTCGTCGTTCAGCTCTGCTCGACCTTCAGGATGGGCCATGGTCGGCTCTGGTAACTATGGCGATGCAACCGAGTCCAACTTCTCAGTCGACATGGAAGATAGAATCGACTCCCTAACCCGACACTGGGACATCATCATGAGGACCTTGACGCATCTCCAGTCTGTGGTTGCAACCATTCTAGGAACGATGCTCCGGCATGTCGACCTCTCTTCCCCCGGCGCCATGGCGACCTCGGCGGCCTCGAACAAAACCGGCAGGACACCGTCTTTCTCGGAACGACGCGGTGAGATGCCTCGGGTTAAGCCCCCGAAGAGCACCACGAAGCTGGTATCATTGTGGCCAAACTGTCTGGCAGATGACGCCAATGTTGCGGGCGAGATCGACGCCGCGAGACACAGGATTGTCATGGGGCTGAGCGCGGCCAGAGTCATTACCGGTCAGGGGCGATGGGGAATATGGCGTGATGAAGCTCGATGGACTTGCAAGTGGACTTCTGGAACCGACCACCACAACCAGTTCTTCTACAATCTCCTTACCGGGTTTCTCGCAACTCACACCGATTGGCTACAGGCCCTTTGCCCCCCTTCGTACCGAAGACGCCTCTTCTTGCAACAGAAGAACCGAAGCGAGGAGGACCTGTCACTACCGGCACGGACGATCATTGTCTCTGAGGACAAGATGGCTGCTCGACGTTTGATCTTTCTTCTCTCGGCCTTCCTCCCTGCGAATTCCCAGATTCCTGCGACCCGGACACATCGACCTAGCACATCGACCTCAGTGGGCACGTTCTCAAACTCGCCTCCAACCTTTGTGATCCCCGTTCTCCGAGAGGAGTCTCTGCGTCGCAAGATCAATCGACGCACTGGACTTCGTAGGGCTTCTCACTCTCGGACAACCAGTCAGAGCGCAAGGGCTTCTGCTGTGCCCATGCAGCTGGCTCACCTTACCATGGATCGCAATCACGAACGGCGCGTTTCGGATGCTGCCTCGATCCGACCTTCGAACTTCGGCATGTTTGGCAACGACATGGTTAGCAGGAAGAGCAGTGCCGCAACAACCACGACCGTTATGCCCGAGACCACAGTGCCGCACTTTTCCACTGTTCAACGCGTCGATACGCATAGGAGGCCTCGACCGAGCAGCAGCGGAAGCGTGGCCACGGACGATCTGAAGCGCTCTCTCAAGCGCGGGGAGAGCACGGGTGGGATGAGCAATGCTAGCAGTGACTCGAGGAGCCAGAGCTCGCGCTGGGGCAGTGTTATCAGCGGCTTCTGGAGCACTCGCCGTCGAGACTCGGCCACGATGAGCAGCTATGGCCAAGTGGATCCGAAGTCGCCCACCAAGCAGGGTTTCCCTCGGGGAGATAAGCTATCCCAAATGGTCGAGGAGGTGACTCTTGCCGATAACACGACCGTCGCTTCTTCGTCAGTTGCCCATCCTTCGACAGATGTCCGCGGGACTGGCACACCACGAGAATGCAAGGGCCACAGCAGGGAGCCATCGATCCGACCAGAACGGACGCCGGATCCAAATGGTGCATTTGAGTCACCAGTGAAGACATCTATCAATGCCGATGACGGGGTCATTGACGTAGATATATCCTTTCCCGACTACATGACATCTTTCGAGTCTGCCATCAGTTCTCCGTCTAGCAGCGGCTACCTTTCTACCCCAGGGTTCCAAGGAGGATTGGATTCTTTTGAACAAGCCTCGCGCTTGTGTATCGACGGAGACTTGCCACTCAATGCTGCGGGCTGGCTCAATCGTTACCACCCAGATTTTGCGGTTCAAGCAATTCCTCCTCAGGAGGACCTCATGGAGCAGGTCAAGGCATCTCTTCGGGCAGAACCAACCCCTGCTCCAGCTTTCCCTCTGCTTGACCTCTCAGAGCGTTGGGTGGAAGTGAGCTGTGTCATGATTGCCGATACTACAACTAACTCGATTACTCGTCTCCGTTATCGCCGACTGGTGAAGCCACGGGCACCGGTTGACCGACCAGCTACCGGGCCACCAGGCCTTTCCACGTCGTATGGAGGAGTCTTGACGCCCTCGATTCTCCCCTACGAGACCCAGCTGGAGGAGGAGTGGATCAAGGAGCCTGTGCTACATCCCGACGAGACTCTGACGGAGGCTGTTGAAAGGGTCATCAGCCTCAACCAGGATACCAGCAAAGACCACTCGCTGGCTTCATCGCAGACGCACAGCGAGGTCCGCATGAGCACCGATGCTGAGGAGCCAGTCTCTATTACAGCGCCCGAGACACCGGCTTTGCCCAATGCCCCCCTGGAGATCCCCCGCGTTCAGTGCAAGACCGTGGTGCTTTCTGCGCTGGAAGACAGCATCCGCGAGGTGATTGACGTGCGCGAGAAGCGGCACCTCGAGACGAATGGAAATGCGAGAAACACACCATCACGAAACCCACTTCATGACGCCATCAACATATGGCTGGACAACTTGGATATTACCGACGCATGAGACGGATCAAGGAGGCGGGCCGTCCACTGGCCGGCCATCCTACTTTATGACTTTATGACCTGCTTTTTTCCTTTGCGTTCGTTATCCGCCTGTCTCTTATTATGCGCGGATGTACCATCATCATCACTATTTCCTACCAGAGACGTCGAATGATACCCCCATGGATGTGCGTCTTGAGCACGTACACACGATACTTGGAAGAGGCTGCGGCCCTGCCTCAAGAGGAAGTGGATACACACAGACCTCGTTTCTTCTCCTTTTTTCTCCTTTTTTTTTGCTTTATTTTCAAGATCTAAATCTCGTGCATTTTGGCATGGTTGATTTCGCATGATGGAAATGGGAGCGTTCTGCTACTAGCGAAGGATTTTGCTTGATCTTTTGCACCTGGGGCTTGCTTCTTAGCGAAGTTGACCTGGATGGGGGGTTGGCGTTTCGCAGAGGGAAGGGATAGCCTAGGAGTCAGGCGAGTGATTCAACATTGATGGCTATTTACAGGGAGTAATAATAGACTGGGCCTTTTTCACCGCCGCATGTTCCTGGCGTTTGTGTGTGTCTGTCTGTGTGTGACTTGATGACTTGTCCGATCTCGAGACTGGAATTAAGATGAACTTGTTCTTTAACCAATGATGGACGATGTATACAACCCCCTCGAAGAAGAGACTGGCCCCAGAGTCGGGATGAAATGCAACTCTGCTGGGTTCAATGACGTAACCTGTCCCAGGTTCTCGGGACGCAAGATGGTATGGAAAACAGGGGTGACATCCAACGTGTCTCACTCAGCCTCAACTCATATTGAACTCGGTTTCGAAACAGAATCTCATGATTTTCTCTATATGTGAACCAATAAACGCCTTGCACCACCAACCACAACTTTGCCGCTGGGACATCACCATCGCGGCTCCTACTTTCTCCTCGTCGGCCGGGCATTCTTGGCCCTCTTCCTCTCCTTCTCCTGTCTCGCCTTGCGAATGTCGTCGGCGCCCTTGAGCTCCTTCTTGCTGCCCATGCCGTCGCGGAACCGGCCCACGCGCTTCTCCCTCGCCTCGTCGACGCGCTTCTTGCGCACGCGGTAGTCGTCGCGGTGCTTGTCGGCTTCCTTGGGCGCCCTCTCCTGCTTGTGCTTGTACCGGGGTCCCGAGGGGAGCTGCGCGACCGTGTTGCCGCCGGTGCGCTCGGCCTCGCCGACGTGCGGGAGCTTGCTCATGCGGTTGGCGCGCTTCCACTTGTCGAACCGGCCGCTCTGGAAGCTGGCCGCGATCTTGACGCCGCTCTCGCCGCGGATCATCTTGGCGCCCTTGGAGCCGTCGTCGTCGTTCTCGCGTGACACGTACTTCTTGGACTTTGTGTCCCACCTCATCTTGGCCCTCGTTGGTGCTCCGAACGCCTTGGCGGTCTCGTCGTTGGTGAGGTCCATGGTCACGTCGCGAGCGGCTTCGACGAAGCTCGAGCCCTGGCCACCAGATTGAACACCGTAGCCGCGTTCCTCGGCGGCGTTGAACGTCCGGGGCGTGTACGACATGAAGACATCCGAGTCTCGCCAGTCCGTCTGTCCCTTCTTAGGATTATTGTTGGAGATGGTCACCTCCAAGCCGTCATCCGAATCATCTAGGTCGTCCTCCACGCCCACCTCTTCCTCCTCCTCTTCGTCAGAGTCAACATCCATCTGTGCACCAGATGGTACATCGTCCAGGCCCTCAAAGTCGTCTTCCTCAGCCTTCTTCTCCATTCGGTTCCTGGGAGTAATTCTCTTGCGTAGCTGCTTCATAACCTCGGCCGCTTCGGTTTTTGACTTGTCGCGTTGACCAACCTCAAAGATTGTCTCTTGGGGCCTGAAACCACTGATTCTTGCCAGCATATCGACTCGCGCTTGTTCTGCTCCGTCCACATCCTCTCCAAAGAGAGGATGGAGCTGCGTCCATCCCTTGGATCCAGCCAACTCCCTCGCTCGTTTCGCGCTTTGGCTTGAGGCCGAGTTCCTTGTCTTCAGATACAACTTCTCTGCCTTGCCGGCTACAACCCGTAGCGCAGAAACATCATCATTGTCATGCATAACCTTGTTGAACCATTCCACATGAGCCTCGACTGAGTCTCGCTTCAGTGCTCCCACGACCACATCGTCGGCAAAAGACGGGGTCGTGTTCTCTTGGCCAATGACCAGCTTCTTGCCCAGGAACAGTTGCAGATCCAACAAGTAGGGAGCATCGGTATCTCTCACAAGACTATAACTCCAACCTCGTTGACCCGCTCGAGCGGTTCGACCAACTCGATGAACAAAGATCTTGGGCTGAGGAGGGAAATCGAAGTTGATGACATTGGCAAGCACGGGGATATCAATACCACGTGCCGCGACATCAGTGACGACCAGGATGTTTGTCTTTCCTTGTCGGAAGTCTTCAACCTGCATACGTCTGGCGACTTGGTCGAGAGATCCGTAAACATAGGAAACCGCAAAGCCTGCCTCGATGAGAAGATTTGCCAGATACTCGACGTGATGCTTGGTCGCTGTAAAGACGATGGTAGAGTGTTCTGTTGGCTTGCCACTGCCACTGTCCGGTCCTCGTTTCCTCTTCTTGGACCCCTTGTCGGAATCCTGCCCCTTTCCGCTCTCTGGAGGTCCCACAGGCATCTTGATCACGTCGTGAAGAATGTGCAATAGAGAGCCCTCCTTCTCAGCACCCTTGACGGAGAAGAAGGCACTTTCAAGGTCAGGAGAAATCTTGGTCTCGGCATCCAGTCGCACGAGACTGGGATCTTGCAGACCAGCACGCGCAAATTCAACCAGGGACGCGGGCAGTGTCGCTGAGAATAGCAAGCTCTGTCTCGAAGGTGGCAGCGCATGGAGAATTTCGGTAAGCTGCGCCGCGAAACCCATCTCGAACAAGCGATCGGCCTCATCGAACACGACATACTTGACCGAGGAGAGATCCAGTGACATCTCGACCTTCAGATGAAGGAATCGACCAGGTGTAGCGATCACAATATCGGGGTTGGCGGCCATGTAGCCAAACTGCTCCTCGAGACTGTCACCACCAACCAGCAAGACACACTTCAAGTCGGTTCCGCGGCCAAACTCCTTGACAACCTTCAGGGTCTGGATCGCAAGTTCTCGAGACGGTGAGAGAATAAGGGCTCGCGTTCCGAATCTGGCGCTGTGGGCGCGCAGTCGCTCGATCATGGGTATCACAAAGGCGGCAGTCTTTCCGGAACCTGTCCTCGCCATGCCCACCAGGTCTTTCCTGTCGAGGATCAAGGGGATGGCTTTTCGCTGAATCGGGGTTGGAACCGAGAATCCTTTTCGGGTAATAGCTTTCAGGAGGTTGTTGTTGAGGCCTAGAACAGGTCAGTACAATGCCTGTAGTCGACGCGCAAAACTCCTACCCATCGCCTGGAAGCCTCCACCCTTCTTCACCGTCCTGCCCTTGAGGTTAGAAGCCTTTCGAAAGGAAGCCGCCTGCTGCAGGGCGATGAAGGCCTCGTCACCATCATCATCGCCAGGTTCGGGGCCGTTCAAGAGACCGTCAAAGTCGAGGTCGAGACCGACGTCGTTGCCGTTACCGCCATTGTCGCCGTCTCCGTCGCCGGGGTAGAGGGATCCGAGGATATCAACCTCTCCCTCCGAAGGGGTTGGTGAGGCTCCGCGGCGTGGCATGTTGACGCGCCTTTGGAAGTAATGTTCTCGAGGGTTGATCAAGTGTTAGCGGATGGATGGTGAGAGCTTCAACGTCAACCAGCCCAATATTTTTTTCTAGGCGTCTTATCTTATCTCGTGGGGTAAGTGGGTCCCTAGGCTGTCTCCGGCTTCGCCTGCCGCGCGCGACCAACACCCATGCTTACAACATTCCCATTGTTCTTCTTCCATTCTTTCAATCACAGATATCACATCGCATCAGACGTCGCGATATCAAAATGGCCAGTAAAGACTCAAAAGAAGACAAGGCCGCCATCGATGCCCTCGAGGCTGAGGCCAAGGAGTTTGACAAGGTGAGTTGGGGAAGGCGCGTACATCATGACCACCGCTAACCAAGCTTCAGGATGCAGAGATAGACCGAATTTTAAAGGCATTTCGACTCGACGCGTGAGTGCTAGCTTGACGCACAAGTATTGACCTATGAATGTGCTGAACCATGACAGATATGCTGTTTTAGATCTCCAGCCTGGTGTCCCCGACTCGGACATCAAGGTCTGTTACCGCAAAAAGTCGCTGCTCATCCATCCCGACAAGACAAAGAACCCACAAGCCCCCGATGCCTTCGACCGGCTCAAGAAGGCGCAGACAGAGCTTATGGACGAGAAGCACCGCGCGCGGCTAGACGAAGCCATCGCGGACGCGCGCATGCTCCTCATCCGCGAGAACAAGTGGACGGTGGACAGCGAGGAGCTCAAGACGGACGAGTTCCGCCGCATGTGGCGCGACAAGTCGCGCGAGGTGCTCGTCGACAACGAGCACCGGCGCCGTCGACAGATGAAGGCCCAGCTGCAGGAGGAGGGCCGCGAGCAGCGCCGCGCCGACGCCGAGGTTGAGGACCGCAAGCGCAAGCGACAGCACGAGCAGGACTGGGAGGCCACCCGGGATGAGCGGATCACCAGCTGGCGGCAGTTCCAGAGGGGGCAGTCTGGGGGCGAGAAGAAGAAGAAGAAGAAGCTCAAGCCCATCGGCTGAGGGCCATGACAGGATTTTGCAATGGAGTTTTGAGAAGGACAACTACGCGACGGATGCCTGGTATGTGAGTTAAATGATGATACACAACGGTTTGGACTCTAATCAAGTCAGAAAAGATCCGCCAACAGGCCATGCTCCTCGCCCAACCCCGAGAGAGGGCTGTTACGGTCTCCAAGGTGAGTATAAGACTGTCAACGTGATGTCTCCGCCTCTGCATGTCGTAGGATGCCATTCCCATGTCCGCGTAGCATTCACTCTGAAGCAGCTAGAGGACCACACACAGTGTCTTGTCCTTAAGTCATTCGACTATAATTTCATGAGGGGAGTGGCCTCCGATGGAGCTTTGAGCCCCCTCTTTCTATACTACAGGATTGGTATACAACAGATCTGAAGCACTGGCAGATCTAGACGAGTAGTCGGGTTTTGTCGTGACCTCCACCGACGCCATTCAACAAATAATATCAACCTTTTGAACACCAGCAAATGCGCTCCCCATCTAGTATGTCGTGGTCTTCCAATTCATATGATACAGGCCAGGCCATTCATTACCTCGAGCTGGAACCGGGGCCTTTGCTATCCGACTTCTTAGTTGAGTCATCCTTTTTATCGCCCTCGGTGCCCTTGCCAAACTCGTCTTGGTGCGCCGGGTTGTTGGTCAACGTGTGCCACATCGACTTGAGGAAGCCCTCATTCTTGTGCGAGTCGGGGTTGTTGGGGTCAGCACTTCGGGGGATGGTTAGCACACCGACGACGACTCAGCCTGCAGCGGGGACAATCTCACCTTGCAGAAGAGCCGACGTTCATCACACGCTTGGCCGTCTTATCTCCCATCTCGTCTGCGAGCATTTCCACAATCGTCCGCTGGTTGGCGCTCAGGTACTTGGGCATGGTGACTCGGTATTCGACCTTGAGGTCGCCACTGCCACCACGCCGAGAACCAAGGCGTTGCATGCCCATACCAGTCAGTGTCATCTTGTCACCGGTGTTGGTACCGGTAGCAACCTTGACGTTGACCGAGCCGTCGAGCGTCGGGATCTCCACTTTGCCGCCCAGCAGAGCAGTTGTGAGAGGGATGTTGGCGGTGTAAAGGATATTCGATCCTTCTCGGCGGAACTTGGGGTCCTTGGCGACGCGCACAAAGACATATAGGTCTCCCTTCTGACTGCGAACGTTGGGCTCGGCGGATCGGCCGGTAGGGGCAGAGTCACCGGCTCCGTCGACGCGGAGTCGCATGCCGTCCTCGATTCCAGCAGGGATATCCACGGTAATCGTCTTCTTCTCCCTCACAACGCCATTTCCTGAACAGGTTCGGCATTCGGAGCCCCTAGGGATGGTCGAGCCGGTACCCTCGCAGGTTCCGCAGGTCGCTGCCATCTGGAAACCTCCCTGCATGAGGTGAACGCGAGTTCCCGTTCCATTGCAGGCCTTGCAGGCGCTTCTCGAGATGCCGGGCTTCATGCCGCTGCCCGTACATGTTCCGCATGTGTTGAGCGGTGTGAGGGAAATTGTCTTGCTCGTGCCCTTCGCGGCCTCCATAAAGGTGATGCTGGCTTGGACCTCAATGTTGTCGCCGACCAGGATCTCTTGCTGATAAGCCTGCTGTCGTCCACGGCGGCCGAAGCCTTGCTGTCCAGTAAATGCCGAAAAGATATCCTCAAAGTTGACTCCACCACCGAAACCTCCCTGTCCGCCAAAACCACCGAAGCCTCCTTGTCCACCAAAGCCGCCGAAACCAGAGAAGCCTCCAGCACCGCCGAAGGGATCACCACCTCCGGGAGCCCCTCCTCCGCTAGGGTCGAAGCCGGCAGCGCCGAATTGATCATATTGCTCACGCTTCTTGGGGTCGGAGAGAATTTCGTAAGAGGACTGGATATCGGCGAATTTGTCCTTCGCAGTAGCGTCCTTATTCGTATCAGGGTGGTATTTCTTTGCTAGGCCATAGTATGCCTTCTTAATCTCGGCGGCGGATGCGCTTTTGCTGACTCCGAGGGCCTGGTAGGGGTCCTTTTGCTGAACCGAGTTCGTGGCGTGGAACAACTATTTACACAAGATCAGAGATGCCAAGCTGATCCATTGGCAAGAATTACTCACTCGCTTGGTCGAAGGGACTCGAGCATCTCTCTTGAAGGATGGCCGGCCCCGGGAACCGATGCGCAATGCCGCAGTATGTAGCTGTGCGGCTTTGCTTAAGCACTGGATCTTGGAGGTGCAGAGATGGCTTTGCGCCAGGGCACGCGCGGGAGCGGCGGCCTTTGACAGAAGGCAAGGATTCATCTTGTACCACAGTGATTCATTTGCCCTAAAAAAACGAGGGAAATGCGAAAGAGTAGGAAAATAAAGAAAAGGGGGAAAACGTCACAGGCGAAACTTTAGGAATAGCTTTCGCCGTGCTTCCTCGGAAATTCTTTGAAGTTCGAGGCCTATCTCAACTTTTCCAACCGGGCTTAAGCCGAGCTGTTGGTGCCTCAGACATCAAACTTCGTCATAGGGCCGACGCCGGAATCGCCTGCTTTGTCAGATTGCCTATTGGCTGAATTCAGGAGCAGGCGAAATGCCGATGCAAAGCCGATGAGGGCTATTCAACTCGTCGCATTAAGAAATGAAAGAGAAGGGGAGGCAAGAATATTACAGGCCCGAAACACCATTTGAGCTGCTTCATATCTCTCCAGGCGCAGGCATTCAATATTTGGCGATCATCCAGCGAGCGACGATATCGGCCGTGATGAACAATCAAGAAAACTTATGCCGAAACTACCCCGAGGTTAGCCGAGCGGCTCGTGGTTTGTCTCAATGTTTTGGAGGAATTGGTTCACATCTGAGCAAACCGATCTTCATTACGAACTGAAACTCTTGTTTGGCTTCTGAATTCTACTATGCCATGTAGGAACCGGGTTTTGAGACATGATCCAAGTGCTGGGCGCCAACCCCGAAAGCTGGGGATCACTGACCAGCGCTGGGGCCAGCTGCGGTCAGCCGTCAAGTTTCTCTACCCTGCCGCCATCCTCGAAAAGTGGCTGACAGAATGACATCTGGAAGTTGATCAAGGACCTCGGTCAGTATACAAGCTGCTTCTTGCACGAGAGGGAACATGTTAGGCCTGGTGTTCGTTGATGTGTGCGGTCGCCAGGCGCAACAACCGATCAGCTCAGGGATCACTAAGCGCCCACAACGCTACGGCCACCATGCTGTTGTCGAAAACACGACCATGGCGCACACTTTTTATACTAGCGAATATAGTGAAGGGGGTATTGAGAGAAAAGGACTGCACTCGTAGGTAGAAAAAGAAACTCTGTTCCTGCTCGTCATGGTATCTAATGTAATTCGAAACCGCGCAAGACTCGTCTATAACCTGAGCATGCGACCAATGCAAACGTGCCTGTCTGCCTATGCAGCTTTGCGTAAAACAAAAACTAAAAAGTCGTCCTGAAGCGACTGCGCTTGATGATGCCATGGCTCAACGCCTAAAACTCCGTTCCAATGTGACCGTCCCTTGCTTGCAAAAGCCCAGCTTGCACAAATAGCTTATTTCGTCGCAGCCGTCGTGGGCGGGGATGGTTTCGAGATACGGCTGGGGTCGTGACGAATCTTGTAAATAAAGTCGACGATCACGTCGTTCTCTTGCACGCCCATTCCGTTAAAATGCTTGCGCACGGCCAGAGCAAGCTTGTCTTTGCTCTGGCGACGAGCTTGCTGACGTCGAACCATGGTTGGGGAATGGAGGCCAATTCCGCTTGGTTGAGAAAGGATCCATTGGCGGTAGGGGTTCGAGAAGGAGCTCGGTGTGTTCAGGCGATGCTCGCGACGGTAAGCATGAAGGATGTCTCGTTCGAAGGTAGCCCATTGTAGCTGCGAGAGAAGAAACGAGTCAGCTCCACGATAATCAACGGACACGAGGTGAGCCGGTTGTGAGGAGGGCTTGGGGAGGGGCACCAGAAGACAGCAGGAGAGGATCGTGGTGCGAGGACGGAGAGGGGTGACCAACACTGGGAGGAGAAGGCTCAGCAGCACGCTGAGGAGGAGGAATGGCAGCGGCGTTTGTAACTTCGCGAAGATGAGAGTGGTTCTGCTGGCTAGCGCCCCGACGCATCTTGGTCGAAGAGTGGCCGTTGCCGCCCTTTTCCTTGGAATTGGGGCCGTCGGCCTTGGAGTCGTCGTGATTTCGCGAGGATTTTGCTGGAGGCATGATGGAGGATGACTGCGCTGGTGTGTGCGTATGTATGTAGAGCTCGTGCTAGACAGCAGACAAATAGATCGCAGAGAGCAGACGGTCACATAGCAGTACGGCTTCGCTCGACGGTTTGTGGGAGGAGAAGGAGGAGGAGCAGAAGTGGCCGGCGTCGGGGGGGCGTGACCGTGAGCGAGGGCGTGGGTATGGGTATGGGCAATTTTCGGGGATCTGGGGCGCGCGCGTGCTTGGGATCGCCTACCGCCCACCGCCCGCACCAAGCTCCGACGTCACAGCATCTGAAAGAGAAAATCTCACCAGCCAGAGGCCAGAGTTAGAGCAGCCAGGGTGGGGCCACTTCCACTCCCACGCTCCCTCGTGCCATCTTCCCCTTCGTCCATTGTCCAGGAGACCAGAAACGGTTAAAGGGACAGAAGGAATTTGGGGTCCAGAAGCGGCACCAGAAAAAAGAAGGGTCCGGCCCGGTGGTTCAACCGTCGGACAAGCCCGTGGAAGCTGCCAAAGGGGCACTTCTCGCTGCTTTCTGGTGCCGATCGCCCCTATCCCGGCCTTTGTCGACAGTGAAAGCCATGCTGCAGGGCCAGATGAGAGAGAGTCTTGCATTCATCCAGCCTTGGGGAGGCGCCGAAAGAAGGGCGGTTTCTTTTCTCGTTCTTATTGAGAGGCGTCAGGAACCGAACGGGCGACGTCGCAAAATAAGTAGATGGAGAAGCAGCGTCCTCGTCATGTGGTCGGGAATACGGAGGGGCGTGTTGTACCGCCAGGGACTGCTCCCAGCCACTTCCATCACCTGAACGGTTTCCCTTTCTGCCCCTCTTGAAAAGTGTCGCAGTGAGTGATTCTTTGTTCAAGAATTCAATCCATCGTGCACCATGCGATGAGGCATGAAATGGTGAACCAAGAATTCCATCTCGTCTTTGCCAGGCTCAATGAATCCGCAGAGACTCACGAGATGCACAGACGTTGGTTCATCATTGTCCGTTCATGCTCTCCAAGGAAAGCAAGCAACCATGGACACTTTTCCAGGGTCCAGGGACTTTGCTTCATATTGAGAACTCGCAGGCAGCGGAGCTCGGAGCTTTCGGAGCGGGAGAACAAGGGAGCGCGTGGACTCGAAATTCCGGGCGGACTGGAATCATGGAAGAAAAGAGGCCGCTTTGATGAATAAGCACCCTTTTCATGCATGTCTCCAATTCCCCCATCACGAGACCTCCATGTGACAACACGCTCCAAGTTTCATCCCATCGTGGCCTCCCACGCTTTGGTGGATCTCCTCCAACCAAGACCCCCACGACATCCCCACGCTGCAAAGCTTCATTGCCGTGTGGGTCGGCAAAGCCAAGGAAACGCTGGATGATATCTCCGATCCATCTTTTTGTTCACTCGCAAAGCGCGGCCTCGATCTTTTCCCACGCTCCGTCGCCTTAGCCTCCTCTCTCGATCGCCGCCAATCTCAGCTGCGCCCAGCACTTGGGACGAAGATCCAGGACCCAATTCTCCACTCCTGATCCGACGGGACGGGGCGCTCAAGGTGCATTTCCTTTTCGTCGACCTGCATCTTGTCCAAACCATGTGGCTTTGGAGAATTGCTTCTGCCAAGCCATGCTTCGGCAAATCATGAACCGTAGCACGCCGTTGATTACTTTCCTAGTGTCTGAGAATCAAGTTCGTCCTCTGCTGGTCTCTCTCCGGTAACACCCTAATCCTCCCAGCGCCGCATTTCCACCCGATGGTTGGGTCGCGAACCTTGCCTAAAACACCTTACTATCCGGGCCACCGAGGAGTCTGGTCAAGCCTCTGCATGCTGGGATACCGACACGCTACTGCAACTCGCTCGATGCATTGATGGCCGCCGGCGCATCAGTCGACATTCGGCACATTGCGAGGGGATATCCTTCGCCCATTGGGCAACGGCTCGCAAGTATACTCGTAATCTCATCTCGATGATGAGGCTTTCGCCAACCTCATCTCGATGTACAAGTCAACCCAGTGGACCATTGCTGACGGAGATTTTAGCATGCCACCGGTTCATGCAGGGATAGCATCGTCCCTCGTCAACGAAAAACATGGCGATCCCTCCACTCAGAGCATGTCCAACGTCCAAGTGGGAAATTCGTCACGGGGGTCGTGGCACCATGTGCTTTGCCGCGGGCATACACGCAACCTGCATGCGCAGGAGACGGCAGCGAGGAACTGATTACCATGTTCCCCAGACCCCAGACCCCAGAATCCAAGCCTTGGGTTCATTACGTCGGTATAACTATTTCGATGAGCCGACAAAATCTCAGTCGGCGCGTGTGTGATATCAGGGGCCCAATCAATCTCCAGCAGATAAGGAGCCATGGAAAGGGGTGCTGGGACCCAACTGCTGGTCCCAGGAGACAACAAATCAGGGCTCCTCGGATTATAATGGTCCTGCGTGCCTAAGAAATAGCTGCAGACGCGAGAGACGCAGCAGCGTTCAACAAGGCTGTCTGGGTGTCGTAATTCAACATTCCCAGCCAGACGTCCCAGCCGCTGTGGAGAAGCGAGAATCTGGGGGGGGCCACTCCAGCAGCCGACCTGCTAGCGCTAAGGCGATGAAAGGGTAGCGAGCAGCGTCAAATCCCACCATCTCTGCATCCATTCCACTCATGCCTGGTTTCTCTGGACCGCTGGGTCAGCGGTTTGAATGGCTGTCTCGAAACAAGACTAGCAGCAAATGAGATTGATTGGACTGGCCTGACTATGTTAGCTAGTGCAGCCATAATAGTTACCGAACAGCAGGTCGACCGATCTCGGTCTCGACGGACAGAATCCGGCAGCCTGTCACCGACTAAACTTGGTTTCAACCAGTCTTGTCAAGTTGGTGTTCCAGCTGTCTGGTCGCCAGCCGCACCATCAGATCATCGTGGAGGTCCTGTGGTGCCCCATGTCAGTCGAAACTCTCTATTTGCAGGGTCCAGGGGAACATGCTGGTCAGAAGTGCCAATCCCTTGCAGTCCCCTCCTCATTAACCATGCCGCCGGGCCTTGGCGAAGCGCGTGAGCGTTGGGCGTTGGAGAAAATGGCGCACCCTGGCCGCCCAAGCTTCAAGCCGGCACCCCACTAACTCAGCCGCCTAGAGCCTTGGTTCTCCAGCTTGATGGACGACAGCCTCATTCTATCGAATCACTCTCGTAACAGAAAGCTCGGGGGTCATACCTATCGGAGGCTTCCATTACGCCTGGATCCAATTAGTGACTGTCGAGTTGTCAATCGCGGGTACGATTCGCTCGTCCGAGATCTCGATATCGGCTTCGAGGCTCCAACAAGTTCTGGGCTGACGTCTATCGAGATTCCCTCGGAACACAATGATGATAGTTTCTCAGCGGCGCACCAAGACTTGGAGCAGTCCGAAATAAGCCGATCCAGGATATCCCGTGGCGGGTTCTTCTCGAAGAACACGGTGGTCCCGACGTTGCTCACCGCAAGCCACTTCAGCTGCCCTGGGATGGCGCATCGTTTCCAGCCTTGCCATGACCGAAGCATTGCCAGATGCCCTTTCTGAGTCTTGGTGCAGATCAACGATCGGCAATCCCACACCGATGACCGAGGAGCGCCGGAGGGCATGCTACCACACCTGGTTAATACATAGATGCAGGGCCTTGACCTGGGGTTATGGATCACGCATTTGCATGATACCAAGGGATGCAACCAGCCGTATTCTGTCAGAGCGCAAAGACCTCGAGGCACGGTGGCGGCTCGCTGTCGTTGAGCATCATCACGCATGGTGAGCCGCTCATGTGGTGGATGTCTCAGCCTGGCAAGTCCCGATACCGGTACCGGCGTGCTCGCGCCGGTGGTCGTTTACATGGAGTTCCTTTGATGAGATCCATGTGTGCTTGCTTTGTCCAGGGCTCTCTTCGGGCACTTAGGCACACGACCAAGGGCCAGATTGCCGACGAACCCGGCTCATGCCAAATGGCATTTCAAGGGGTTAGATGGGCGCCTTGGCCCAGTCCCGAATGTATTACTAGATGCGTCCGTCTCCGTGGAGGCGCCGGCGTCATCGACAGTCCCAGGAGTCCGTATGTGGTCCGTCCGTGTGCCGCGTCTCCACCCCGAGGACCCGGGAGGAGGGTACAGATGGGCACGCCACTGCTCATGCCACGGACAACGAGCTGCTGATGCTGATGAAGAGCCAGCCAGCCTAGAGCGGGCCGCTGACTAGCAGCCCATCACGCAAGGGCCGGTGCTGTGCGGCGACGTGACAGCGCCAGGTCGAGGTGGCCCGTGAGCGAGGGAACGAACATTAGCCCCGTTGTAGCCTGACCAGCCGGCCAAGAAGCTTGAGGCGTCATCCATCAACAACGGTTGCCCGCGACGGCGGGAGCGAGCACAGACTGGCCCGGTTGCAGACAATCCTGTATATCAAGGACAAGGCGCATCGAGCTGAAAGTTGGCAGGTACTGCGGTTCCAACAACCGGGACTCGAGTCAACACCACCACCGCAGTCCACCTCCATCGTGAGGAACCAACAGTTGGCTGACCCCCATGCGAATGTCTCAGAGTGAACATACCAACTGCCATCAGCCACCAACGGGACCATGAGCATTACGGATCATGTACTTTTGGGCGCAGCTTCAGGGCTCCATTGTGCCTTGAGAAAGAACCCGGCCTCGGGGTTTCCCTGCTGGTCTACATGCAGCAACATGGAACCGTCGTCCGTAGGAGGTCCAGGCGTCGAGCCATGAGTGCACAACCAAATCGTCAGGGAAGGATCATGGATGCCCGGCCACGGCGAGCAAAAGAGGTCTTTGACAAAGCGCTACACCCCTGCCAGCGCCCCCCTCCCCGGTCATGGGTCCGTACC
>JABFEX010000190.1:0-20149 GCA_013623515.1 Fusarium illudens
AGCGGCACTGTTCCCCAGTTCGGTCAGTGCGGTGGCATCAACTACAGCGGCCCTACCGCTTGCAAGTCGCCCTTCAAGTGCAACAAGATCAACGACTACTACTCCCAGTGCGTCTAGACCAGTAGTGAGGTTTTCTGTCCCCGAAGAGGCTGCGACGAAGAGATTTGAGTGGATGGAAAGGGGGGTTTGAGAGAGAAAAGGGGTTGTTTGTGAACAAACGATGCTGAAAGAGTTGTTTTGTTGGCTGTTTTCTTCTTCTTCCTGCACATAGCTTTGCCCCTTTTTTGCTTTTTCCCAGTATTATACTTTTTTTTGCAAATACTACCTGTCGTTATCTACTCCATCTGCCCTGATTGCCGAGTGTCTTGAGTTTGCCCCTGAATTTGACTTTGGGAATAGTCTCATGGTGATGTTATGCAATTGATTCTAGATCTGGAACCCTCTACTTGTCGCACGGTAACAATAAACCTAAACTCTCAGTTCCTGCAGCAGAAACATTCTCATATATGATGAACCGATCATAGCTGCTGCAGGAACCGAGGGTTGAGACGTATTGCAGCTGTGAAATATGCACAGGGTTGCATTGATCACCAAAACGCATGACATATTATGAACATATTGACGTGTATACTCTGATTCACCGTGACTACAAGATAGCCAAGTACTTCTTCTAACCTAATTCATCACCGTCCACACTGGAAATCTCGCCAAATCACTCTGGGCTTCCACCAACGTGCATAAACTTTTCAGAGATATGTCCATATATTGACTTCATCTTGGTATCTACATCAAACACAGCGCCTAGTGACAACTCCCTGTCTCATCATGACTCATAAAAAAAGTCTACCAGAGACCTCGACCCAACAACAGCCCCCCTCAAACGGCCTCACGCTTCCTCTCAGCCTGCTGAATCTCAGCCCCGTCCTTGAGCTCCACAGCAGGAATGACTTCGGTGCCGAGCATCTGGGCGCCCTTCTCGGTGTGATCGGCGCCTCCAAAGATGGCGTCCATGTTCTCGAGGGCGATGCCCTTTGTCTCGGGGATGAAGAAGTAGACAAAGAAGCCGAGGAGGATGTTGACGCCGACGAAGAAGAAGAGGCACTTGAGACCCGTCTTGGCGAGGAAGGTGGGGAAGAACTGCTGGAAGATGGTGTTGGCGACGTTCTGGCACTGAGAGGCCATTCCCACGGCCTGCGAGCGGACGTTGGCTGAGAAGACCTCGCTGGTCCACATCCAGACGCCGGCGCCCCAGGAAGGCTTGTAGAAGAAGCTGTAGAGGTTTGTGTTAGAGGCTTTGCTGGTTTTAGATGGGATATGTGTAAGCTTACATGAAGAGGTAAAGCATCACGACGATACCAATGGCAACCGGCTCCGACTTGGTGCCATCCTTGGAAGGAGTCGCAAGGCCGATGACGGGGACGATGAGCATGCACACAGCCATACCGGCAGCTCCGACGATGAAGAGCCAGCGGCGACCGAAGCGATCAGCAGTCCAGACGGCGTTGAGGGTGAATAGAATGCCCATGGTGGCCCAGAGCGCGTTGATGAGGTTACTGTAGACCAAAAGTCAGTACTATGCTTGACAAGCACACGAAAGAAAACTTACATCTTCTGGTCAGAGGTCCAGACCTCCTTGTAGATGGAAGTCGAGTAGGTGTTGAGCGTGCCCTGACCGGTGAGCTGCTGGCCAATGTTGAGGATAAAGGCAAGGTAGAGACGCTTCCTGATGGACGGGTCCTTGAAGAGGGCAGAGTAACCAGGGCTGATTGCCTCGTTCTCGTACTCGATGGCAGACAGGATAGCCAGCACCTCCTCCTCGACCTCATCCTCGGTGTCTCGGATCCTCCGCAGGGCGTCGCGGGCGTCGTCGATCTTGCCCTTCTTGACGAGCCAGCGGGGGGACTCGGGCTGGAAGGGCAGCAGGATGATGACGATGATGGGGACGAGGATCTGGAAGATGACCACCATGCGCCAGTCCCACTGGCCGAGCTCCTCGCGGTGGAGGCCGCAGGCGTAGTTGATCCAGTAGGCGATGAAGGCGCCGACAGAGTAGAAGAGCTGCCAGAAGGTCATGACCTGGCCTCGGATGTTGGCGGGGGACACCTCGCCGATGTAGACGGGGCCGGCGGCTGAGTGGGGGGGTTAGCACGGGTATAACCTCAGTTACGAGGAGAGCCAGGGGGGGTTACATACTGAGAGCTGTGCCCTGGCCGATGCCGATGAGGACTCGGCCGAGGATGAAGACGCCAAGCTTGCCCTTGGGTGAAAAGGCCTGGATGAAGGCGGCGACGATGGTGATGAGACATCCGACACCCATTCCAACTCTTCGACCGCAGTAGTCGGCCTGTGATGGTGGAGATCAGCACACACTTGCATTCCCAGGTTGCATTTCCCCTCATGGGGGGGGGAGTTGGAGGCACAAGACAAGGGGGGGTAGGTAGGATGTTGAACATACCAGGGGACCACCAATGAAGAAGCCGCTGAAGATGGCACCGATGGTGTAGCACGTGTTGATCAAGCCAACAGTGTAACTGTCCCTCTTCTAGAGATGGGGGGAAAGGGGGTCTGGTGTTAGCCACGATATGCCGCCAAGAACAAGACAAGACGAGTAAGGGGGGGTTCGACTTACAAGGTCGAGGTTGAACCAGTCGAGCCAGTGCTGCGAGGCTTGGAGTGCCTGCATATCAATACGAGTCAGCGATGGATGCTCTGGGGGGTGGGAGCCGAGTCATGTTTGAGAAGGACATACGTTGAAGACACTGGAATCAAAGCCGTAGAGCGTCATGCAGGACGCTGCCACCATGGCAATGAACCAGTTGTAGGTTCTCGTCTTGCTCATCATCTTGGCGGATGTGATGGATGTACTCGTATATGGGGGGAAATCTTTTGTGTATTGTAAAAGACAGGAACCCTTGAGTCTCGAGTGAGGCAGAGAGAGAGAGAGAGTAGACCCCGGTGTAAGAAGGAAGGGGAGAGAGAAAGGGTTGAGCACAGAGAAACAAGAGAGATCAGAGGAAAAAGAAGAAAAGAAGATGGCTTCTCCCGTCATCTTTTTATCTCTCTGCCTACCATCAATATGCTCCTCCCCCGGACCCCAGACCCCAGGTCGAGACTGTTGACTTTGATCCACCAGGCAAAAAAACAGAAACAGGAGACTCACGACTAGGGAAGAGAGAGAGAGAGGGAAGATCACGTATGAGAGTCCCATGTAGCTGCAGTAGCCCGCCCTGAGAGAGTTTGAACCCGGCCCGTATGTAGTAGTCGCTTAGTCTTCGGCCCGTGACGCTGCTGGGTGCCCCTTCGAACTTGGGAGTTGACTGACGGACGACTCGTAGTGGGTGGTTCGGTTTCCCATTAGTTCAGTCAGAGCTCAAGCCTCGGTTTTTTGCGTTCGACCCCCGCGAACCCAACAACGGGCGTCTAAACCCCCAACGCGGAGCCGTATCTTCATTTCTCTTTTTTCCCCCACGGGTAAGAAAAGGGTAAAACCTCATATCTGTTGGTGTTTCCATCGCGGTCAGTACTCAACATGATACGTCCGTCCCCTTTCATCTGCTGTGCCGTGCCGAGTTCCGTCTGCCCTGCAAACAACCCTTGTCCTTTTCCTCCACCTGCTCGGGAACTATGTCGGTTTTGGGTACGTCTTTTGCCTCATTGACCCCGACCGAGCCCCCCCTCCGATCCTTTGGCTGGCTAGTTTCTCACCTCCACAGGACGGACGCTGGGGGTTGTTTGCTTTGGAGTTTGGTAGGTTTGGTAGGTTTGGGTTCCATGTTAGTGGGTGTGGGGAATGGGGGAAGGAAAGCTCGTGGGCAGATGGGCATGGGTTTGCCGTTGCGTCACGGCCTAGTTCAGGGTTCTGATTGGTGGAAAAACTGTCCGGGTCAGATTTCTCCGTCTGATCGAGACTCGAACCAAGGCTATCGAGACCCGCTTCAACTCTTTCCCTCCGCGATTTGGATTTCCGTTCTCTGATGCCGTGCGGAGTAGCTGGCTGGTCGTTGGGCCTAACTTATCTTCCCCGCATCATGACGGAGATCCATGGACCCGAGATGACATCGTGGAGAAGCGAGGCCTAACTCGAGTTGGAACTCGCAGAAGGAACAAGTTGTGGACAAGAGGGCGATGCTTCTTGCCGGGTTTTGTCGGTGCCCTAGTACCTAGTAATAGTAACCAAACACACCAAAAACCATGGATGCTCACCGTCAGTCAACATGTCCTGTTCAACCACGAGCTCCATCCCCCCGAAATGACTAACTAACCACCTCCCCCCTCGCCGCCTCTTTCGGTCAACTGATGTCCCTCTCGGCCGTGCAATCTGCAAGGTGAGAACACACCACTCACCGAGACAATCCCGGGAGCCAAGGTCGATCCTTCTCGGCCACGAGCCGCCGTCCAAGCAAGCACTGCGCCAAGCGCCAAGCGGGCGACGTCAATCACCTCACCCGACACTCACATTAGCTGCAGGGCATCCATCTATCCCGTCCCAATGCATCCCATCTACTTGCCCCTGGCAGTTCACCTCCGGCGCCTCGACGCTTAGAGGACCGCTTCTGCTTCTGCTTCTGCTTCTGCCTTCGGTTCCGCACCGAGGTGAGAACACATCCTCGCCTCGGCCATTATCGGCCAGAGCAGAGGCCCAGAGCATACCTGCCAGCATGAACCTGCCAGGGGGCCGGCCACCACACGGCCTTGATACGTATCAGTGCTTGCTAGTACCTCTGATTGGACTCGATCAACCATATCCATATCGAAATGACACAGAAAATGTCGCCTGACCACCAACCGCCCAGCTGCATCTTTCTCCACTCCTCAGAGCACAGCCAGCTTCGACTTGATCGAGAACATCTTGCTCCTCACTTCATGAGCCTCGAGGGCGGGACACACATATTTAGCCTATTTTCCCATATCACAAGGGGGCTCATGCCATGCCATGGAACCTCCCGTCTCTTGAACTTGGCCGTTTGCTCAGAAAACAAACTTCATCTCGAGGCTATCCATCTCCTCCTTTTTCATCCACACTGCCTCAACCTTGGGCATTCAAAGAATCGATTGCCCCTGGGCCCAAATTCTTTCTTCTACCGTCTTAGCAAATGGATATAAACAAACGTTCAAAACTGCTGGTTTATTTCACATCTTTCTACCCCCATCTACAACAATAAGATCCATACTTTCCAACCCCAGCGCCTACGCATATCCCGCCATCAAAGATATCACCCAACAACCTCGGTCCACACGCCCATTCGTAAACCCTAGCTATCACCTACCTCATTGCTCCCTTTCTTCCCCCTCTTTGCCTTCACACTGCGAAAACACATGCTGATGGCATAGGCACATACCGCTCGGAGAAGCCTCCGTGGCATGTCCACCTTCACCCCGAAAACTATAGTCTTGTCGTTCCTTCTCGAGTCACAATCACAAGACCGGCCATCAGCCGTCCAGAACCTTCTCACACACGGCCGATTCAACATGAAACAAAAAATAAATCACCTCGTCTCCCTCCATTCATCACCGGACACTCGGGCACTCCATCTCTTTCCAAGACTCATTGCGGAGGAAGACCTCCTCGCATCATATGCCCAACGTCAACCCCCACCCACCGCATTTCCTTAGGTTGCTGTGGATTTTGCATCTGCAAACCGCCTTGATGTTGGGGCGGCGTACCTCCGCTCTGATACTGCATCTGGTGCTGCTCCCTAGCCGCATCGCGCATCTGCTTTCGCCTCCCAAGTCGTTTCACCAACTCCTTAGATGCCATTCCAAAACTTTCCCGCCATGTTGATGCGTCCGCCCATCGCTCCCCGTATGCGTCCAGCGTTTGTGAAACCTTATCTAGACATCGCAGGCTGCGGTCGAGGTTATCCTCCCCGTTAAGCCCCTGCGGTTGCAATCGTCTCGGAAGAGGTGGGGGCGGTGCGGCGCCCGGTGGTGGTATCGGTATCGGTACCGGCACCCCTGAAAGAAGCATGTCCTCGGCATCCCTCAAGACTGCGAGGAACTGATTTGCCATAAAATAGACCCTCAACACGTCATGGTATGTGTAGAATCCGGAACTCCTGGCCCCGTGGGCAATTTCGTGGACGTTATCAAGATACGCCATCGAGTGCTCAAAGATGAGGATGCGGTTGTAGTCGGTGATACGCGGCGCCCTAGCCGACGGAGCTATGCAGTATACATAACTATATCTCAACTCTTGCTCGAATAGCTGTCGAATTTCAGGGGCAAGCCCAGTTGGAAGAGACTCTTGCCACTCTCGCATGTCAAGACACATACTCCATATATACGAGATTGGATCCGGAAGGGCAACTGATCCGGATTGATATAATACCTGGTACCAATGAGACTGGGCCCGTCGAAGCTGGAAGATCAGCAGTGCTGGATTAGTAGACTGTGGGCCTGACATGGGCCCTCCACCTGACGTCTTGCGTCCAGTTGACGCTGCTGAAGGGAACGCGACATTAACAGTATCATCGGTGAACGAAAATGTCCGCGCGTGAACCATGCTAATAGCGCTAGACAACCCTATTAATACACATACTCGACTTCGTTTCCAGTTGTTTGGGACCGACGTACCGATCAAGGGCATATACGCAGTAAAAGATCTTCCGTCGCATGTCAAGAGCCGACTTGTCGGCGACATTGGATTTCGGAGGGTCTTGGTGGAAGCCGAGGTCGACAATTGCCCGTGCTGTGAACCCTATCAGGTGCCAACTGTCAAAATGCGCAGGGTCCAGCATCGCATACTGTGTTAGGAGAAGCAGAGACTGAATTTGCGTCACGCATCCAGGGGCGAGGGCGCCGTCGGCATAACTCATGGCTCTAGTGACGTATTCGACGCCGTTGCGATAGTGCTCATCTTGATGTCGTTTGCTCTGGATGGTGGAACCAATAGCGATAACCATGTACAGCAGCCAGCAGTCGGAATCCCTAATCACCCGATTGTCTTGCTGGTAGAGATCATCGAGGGTCGTCAGAAGAGACGTCTCAGCAAAGCAAGGATACAATGAATAGACGTTATTCATGTAGTGGTGAATAAGGGAATGGGCGGCCTGTCTTGAGGGTAACCGAGCTTCTGGCGAGTCTGGAAGATTATTATTCGTAGTGGCTGCCAAAACCAATCTCCCAAATGTCATATTTGTCGATATGGGCTCAAAATCTCGTGTCGTGGCATTCACGGAGCTATTAAGATGTATTAGATTCCCCATCAACTCGGGATGACACGGCGAGCACTCACAGGAAACCAAAATCCGATACGAGCGAATTGACATCAGAATTCTCCTTCTTGCGCGCCTCTTTGCGATGTACGGCAGCGCGAATGGCGGCTAGGGAATCCCTCCTATCCATTGGCTGGGGATTAAGAGCAGTATCGGATTCATGCAATGCCACTGACTCTTTTCGTAACTTGGCATATTGAAGCCTCCTTTCGAGTTTTTCGATCCGTAGCTCCAGTGCGGCCACATAGCTAGACGCTGGAGTCAGTGGTCTGATACGAAACAACATGATCATCGGGCTGCCGTTTACCTTCTTTCTTTGCCCCTCGCAAATTGATCATTGGCTGCTGAGCATTCACTCGCACGGCCAGCCTTCTCACAGGCTGTGCACGCAGGCAACTTGCCGTCACACTAAACAGAGTTAGCCTCGGCTGCTGGCAATGGTTCAATCATGAAGGATATCTCACCTTGACTTTGGCGGTGCGGCCTAGACGTTGTATTATATTAGCATTTTTTTATGTAATCTCAAGAGAGACAGAGGCTCCAACTCACATCGAGAGCAAGCCGAGACAGGTCGTGAGACCCTCAAGAGAGGGTTGTGAGAGAAACTGGGGCGGGGCATCTTGTCGAGAAGCGAAAAGAGCCAGTGCTGGCTGCCTTGGCACTATCGATGAATAAAACCCTGGAGAAATGAAAGATCCTGATGCAGCCTGCAAAGTCCAGCTCGTGGGAGGTAGGCAGACCAGGTAGATAGAGCGCGAGAAAGAGGCGATGATGAGAGCTGATGGTGACAGTTGGAATGTCGTCAAATTTCTCCACTTCAGAAGCGGGACAGTTGAGGCCACGAGGACCAGGCTGGCTTCCAACGTTAGAAAAACCCGCCGGCTGTGCTTGTCTCTGGAGAAAACGCGCGCACACCCTCTCACTAACCAGATAGTCGGCGACAAGGAGGTCCAAGGCAGTGAAAAGGGGCGTGAGAGACAGACGGAGAGAATGCGGTCGGTCGTGGTCGTGGGCGGGCAGTTTAATCCACCGAGCCGTGGCGTCGTTGGTTGGCGTGCAGGGTCCGAGTCGACGGTTGCGGGACGAATATTGAAACAATGGAATGGAGTCGGCGACTCGACTCGGCGCGTCGAGGATGGCACTAATGTCAGACTCGGCACTGGCCTCGGATCAGAGGCGAAAGATGTCGACTAGAGCCGTCGTTGGAGGGATGGGGATTGGAAGAGTAGGCAGGCAGAATTTGGCATGAAGGAAGATGGAAGCCCATGAGATTTAACTGCCTGCGCGAGAGGATGAACCCCAGCCTGTCGTCTCATCAGTCACACACCTCAGTCGTCGTCAGGTGGGGCAGCAGGAAGAGCCAAGGGAGAGAGAGACCACAATCTTCAATGGCGGAGGCGATTGCGCAGCGCAGCACCACAGGTAGGGAGGTAGGTACCTAAGCCAAGGCGGCAATGGCAGTCGTGAGCGAACGTGGGGGTGCGGGGCTCCAGCTACCTAGGTATGTCTGTATGGATATATTGTCGACTTGAGCAGTTGTTGAAGATGGATGTTAGTGATAGATGGACTGGTGCTGTAGGTAGGTGGGTGCCTAGGCAGATGGATATGAGACCAGCCTAGGGACAAGATTGAGGGTTCCATGTTTATTTGATGGAGGAGGCAGATGAGTCGTAACATGTGCCTTCCGCCAACAGGTGAAGAAGGAACGGACCCAACAATGGAAGGAACCTGGAAGCAGTTCAACCTCCAGCCCAGTAGCAAAAGGTAGCGGGGACTTACCTAGATCACTTGAGAGATAAGCTGGTGGAGGCGGGGGTCTGCACACGGGTAACGTCTGTCCAGGCGGATATTCCCAAGAGTTATCAAGCCGAACAAGTAGCGATTCCGAAGCTCGCTCCTCAACGCGAAAGTCGGGGAGATTCATATTTATCGGGCGGTCCGGTTACCGATGCACAGTGAGGTAGTTCTGATGGAGCCGCCGAGAAGTTACCTAGGTAGGTGCCCGGATGCACTATTCCAGCAAATCGGCGCAATTTCACGATCCCCATCTCGGGTGCCTGAATGTTGCTTTCTTCATGGATAATAACCTTTGCTTTTTGGCGCGCATTGGTACCGGGAATGAGATATTCGATGTCACACTGCCCCCAGCTTACCTACCTAGTCTAGCCGAGGATGCAGGCACTAGAAGAACCAAGACAGGGTTTTTATGAACCCGTCCCTACGCCGTCCTCGGTCACAGGCTGGATGCTGATTTCGGAACCATGGAGGTCTATGATGAGCACTTTATTGCCTGCAGAGGCGCCGAGCCACTAGAAGACATGAACGCGGAGGAGGCTTGCGCAATATGAGAAGGCGGCTCAAATTGAGGATGAAAACAGCCGGGTGGAGGCCAAGCCAGACCAAAGATAACCTCCCACCCTCTCCAGTGACTACCCAGGCACTTTAGGCACCTACTCACACATGAGAGCACCCAAAGTGCATCAAGAGAGTGGCACAGGTGGCGTGACATGATCATCTTTTTGTCCAAGTCTGAGTGGACTCACACAACTCGCGGCAAATGCATGAATCCGCGTCGGGGAATCGTGTATGGATCCGATCTGTGGTGATGAGGCGTTTCATCACTTGCTAGCTCAGAACACGTCGTCCATCACACGTGAGCCTGGATGGCTTACACACGACACGGCCCCTCTTGCTTCTGTACCTATTCCCCTCGCTGACATGAGTGAACGGCGCATCTTCCGGAACCCTCGTCGAAGCTTGAAGCACCCACATGAGATGGCATGTCTTGAATGTCTGACGGGCCGACCGGGCTTTTGCATCTGTCATCTGGAGATCTGCGCTAGAAGCTTGGGCTAGTCCACTCCAGGTAAAACCCAACCTCTCTCCCAGCTCGCCTACCTTCCACCCGGAGGATTAGAGCGAGAGCACCTTGAGGCGTGGAGGGGTCTTGTTTGGCCCACGCCCAAGCCCACTCGACTCCAGTTCAGCTGCCCTGATGAAACCATGAAACAGCCAGTCGTTGGGCTATCAAACATTAGGTAGATCCATACAGCGAGGGTCACCCTGGGTGGACCAGGAACACAAGAAGAGGGGGAAAGCCACACTTTTTCTCACTTGACAGGTCCTCATCCTACGTCAAAATGTGCTCCGCGTTCAATCCATGCCATTTTAGCCGTGGAACTGGCTCATTTTAGAGTCTAGACCCTCCAGCAAGCACCCATTCATTGCTCGCCTCAAGCTCTTCCCCTTTGGTTCATCTAATTCCCCGCCATCCATCCATGGAATTGAGCCAAAATATCTTACCCTAGACACTCGCCTCCAAGTGGAGGGGTGTTACGTTAGCGAACCAACCGACCAACCAACCAACCAGTTGCTAAACACAAGCTGGTGGTTGTCGAACTCGACTGGTCTTCCCTGCTGCCTTGCCCCTCCTTCCTCGACCTTACCTACCTACCTACCTTTCATCCTTACCTCCAGACCTACCTTACCTGCTCACCCCGTACCTTACCTCATCCGCTCTTCATCCTGCTCTGTACATACCACCTATATCGTCCTCTCGCGTCTGACCTCTCGACGATTCTCACGACATAAGCCTCTCACGATCTGCTTAATCCACTCAGCTTTCGGCTATGCCGCTGCCAAAGCATCCAACTGTATTCTTGACTCTTCTCCGATAGGTAGAAAAGACATAGGCCCGTCCTTTACCCTTGGCCCCTTCCACGTCTCCGGCTTGCCACTGTGCCCTGCCTCCGTCTTCCGTGTCTGGGTGACCGTGCTGCTCCGCGCACAGGCTCACGACACTGACAGCATCAACCTCACGGGCACTTGCCCACAACCAAGGCCCGCCAATACCATATCCCGCGATTCCGCCGACTCGCCCAATGGACGCGGCAGAGATCTTTCGACAAGGCTTTGGCCATGTTGCCCCTCGCCAGAACAACGTCTTCATGAGCCATCCACCGCATCCCATGGCGCACCTGCAACGGCAGCAACACCCGCAGCTCAGGAAGCCCATGCCCAAAAATGACGACCCCTCAGACGGTTCGGGCCAGCGCATCGCTCACACTCTGACAGCATGCTGCCGTTGCCGACAGGTACGATGCCACCTATCGCCCCGAGCCAGTGTCTAAACGTCCATGCTGACATGTTTGCTCCCTCGCCAGAGAAAAACTCGATGCGATCCTAATCTACCGCGCTGCCTACCCTGCGAACGGTCTGGATCGACTTGCGAATATCTCGATGCAGCCAAGGGTCGCAAGATGAGCCGCCACTATGTTATCACTCTGCAGGACAGGGTCAGACAACTCGAGGCCGAGCTCAGTCAATATACCGACGATGAAAACGAGTACCCCGGGTGCAATGAGGATATGGTGCGCCCAGGTGGGATGGTTCGCCTCAACGGCGCTGACGAAACCCCTCGATATCTGGGACCCAGTAGTGGTATCGCCATGACCCGCCTGCTTATGGAACAGGCCAAGGCATATACGGATTCTGGGCGCATCTCGGATCTAATCCCCAGCGTACGCACCCAATCGAACCGTATGCAGTCCATCCAGATGACCGGACCGGGTTCCGACAGGAGGAAGAGCTACCCCATGATCAGCCAACACCCCGCCGAGAGCTTACCCACGAGAGCCATCATGGACAAGTTGCTAGAAGTTTTTAATCAAAAAGGTGAATACCGCACACGATGCTCACATGTACGTACCATGGATGCTAATGCTTGATAGCTCAACTTTTCTGGCCTGCCTTGCACGAAAAGGACCTCCAGCAAGACGTCGATGCAGTCTACAACGGCGACAACGACACCTATCGGCTTTTCATTGTTCGCATGGTTGTGGCCATAAGCCTGCAGAAACCAGGCACTCTATATGCCGGTCTGGCGGATAGCTACTATTTGGCTGCAATGCAAGATTTTGAGGACGTCCTTCAGACAAGGGACCTCAAGACATTACAATGTCTTGTTCTGCTCGGACAGTACTCGCTCCTCACCCCGACAAGAATACCTATTTACTATGTTATTGGTTTCGCGACCAGGATATGCCAGCAGGAAGGCTTGGCAAGCGAGAAGACCATTATTGGCACCGGTTATAATCTGGACGCCAAGACGATTGATATGCGACGGCGGTTAATATGGACAGTCGCTGCTATGGAGTACGGCCTGGCGCACAGTATGGGCAGACCCAACAGTTTCGCAACCGGGGATGATCGCCTGGACGTGGAATTCTTTGCGACCGTCGACGACGAGTACATCACCGATCAGGGGATCCAACCCGGCCCACCCAGCGAACGCAAACTTGTGGCCATTCACTTCTACAAGATGAGAATGTGCCAGGCGGAAATTCGAAGGACACTGTACGAGAAGAAGAAGACTGACCCTCGGAATGATCAGCACCCCTGGTTTGCGAGAGTTGAGCAGATGAACCAGGAATGGTTAGATGAATCGCCGGCGACTCCTGGCTGGTGCAAGCCCTGGTATGTGTCTGTACAAGATGCTCGGAAGTTGACGATTAACGTGTGTGATAGGTTTACTGGCCGATATCACCAGATGCGCATCTTCATGTACAGGCCTTCTCCCCAAATACCAAAGCCCTCACCCCGCGCGGCCAAGATCTGCTTCGAAAGCTCAGCTGTTATGATCAACACGAATGCCAAGCAGCTGAAGGGCGGAGGAGATATCACCTGGGTGTTCCTCTTGACTGTCAACATGTCTCTCAACACACTCCTCTGGACCGTCTCATATCCAGAGGTTCGACAGGCGCACCCTCGAAAGGAAGTGGAAGAGCTCATTGACATATCATTGGGAGTCTTGGAAGGCTGCGCAGAGCGATGGCCTGGAACCGCCTCCGCCTCCCAGCTGTACTCTATCTTCTCCAAAGCCTGCCTACAGAGCTACGAGGGACGCCCCACGACAGGACAGCCCGCTGGCTTCTTCGCAACGCCCCCATCGTTTGCTGATCCCAGCTCGCCGCCTGATGCCTTCTCCCAGAACACCCCCCAGCAAGCCCCCTTTCTCAACCCGCCCCAGTTCAGTCATGTCTTCAACTCTCCACCAGAGTCGATGAACACGTTCGCATTCGACCCCAGCTACCCTCCACCTCAACCAACTTTCCGATCCAACTCGATCTTCTTCAACCCTGCCAGTGGTGAGCCGACAGGCCGGAGGTTCTCGTACTTCCCCCCCGATTACATGCAGACTGGTGAGGCAGCTCCAGATGATCCAACGCCGCCGGCTACCACCACCCCCGAGCAGCATATGGCTTCGCCTCCAGACCATATGTCGGATCAGCTCCCGACGCCCCCCGATTCTGTTCCTGCTGGGAACATGGCGACACCGACACCCAGCGCGGCGCTGTCGCCCCCAAACACCCTGACTGCGCACCCCACTCCCATTATGCAGCACGCGTCTCCAATGGTGGTTCCGCTGTCGCTTGCGCAGAGCATGTCTCCCCAAGTTAAGATCGAGCCTTCCCAGCGTGGACCAACCTTCAGCGTCCCGCCGGTGACACAGGCTGCCCCCGAGCAGCGGCCTCTGCCGACACTGAGTGATCCCAACCTCTGGTTCTCGCCCCCCGCACCTCTCATCTCGCCCTATGCTTTTGCCAACATGAGCAACAGCTTCATCAGCGACTCGATGGGCAACCCCGGAAACTACGGTGACATGTCAAGCGCCGGTCTTGGTCTGCAAAATCTTGGGGCCGGCAACACTGCGCCTCCCCAGTTTGACTACGGCTTTGGTCGCCAAGGCAGCCTTACGCAGTCACAGCAGCTTGAGCTGATGAACGTGCTCGAGACGGAGGGCATGGGCGACATCGACGCGTTCCTCAACGGGGGTGAGGTGCCGAACAATAACAGATGGTACTGAGGAGGCTGTGACTTGGAGTATGAGACGAATTTACGCAACGGATAGGGACCGTGGGCGTTTATTGGTACATATGCATGACTGGCGTTTTGCGGGATATTTATGTATAGCATTAGAACCATGATTCTTTTGCATTCTCAATGATAGATCTTCTTGCTTATGCTCCAAGTATTTTCTTTAACCTATCGCTTCTTCACAAACCTCAATAGTAGGTCACATCACGGAAGGGGAGTTGATAAAGGTTCGTTTGCCCTCGTCATACAAGAGATGCATGGATGCCAACATGTCTTCATGTTGGAGAGATTAAGCGCTTCAGATGTAGCGCGCCCAGTATGTAGGTAGCAAGACAGAGATACTGTAGGCAGAAAAGATAGAGACGGCCATCACGGCTCCGCGGCATCCTCGAGACGCAGCTTCTCGACAGAGTCGTCCAGCCCTTCTGCCTTTATGGGCTTCTTGGTGCGCTTCTTGCGCCGCGTGGTGCCCGTCACGACCGGAGCCTCGCGCAACCACTGGGAGACGGCGGCGGCCCGCTCGGTGATGATGGGGTAGTCCTTGCCGTCCTCGGCGGACCATCGCCGGAGCCCTGGGTGGGTTGATATGGTGGCGCCGTAAGAGGAGGATGAGGAGGAGGAGGGGGGGATGTTGGTGGCGATGGGCAGGCGGTCCTGATCGAGGCTCCTGTCCTGAGGCTGGGGGGTGTCGGAGCGCTCGTCGCCGAGCATGTCCATCAAGACCTGGTCGTACCGGCGCTGCTCGGCGGTGATCTTTGGATTGGGCCTGGAGCCCGGGAGGGGGGTATCGTAGTAGAAGGGTAGGGGAGGGGGGGCGCAGAGGGTCTCCCAGGAGGCGCTGAGCGGGAGCTGGTTCTCGGCGCGGCGGAGAACCTCGATCCAGTCAGACCGGGCCTGAGAGCGGCTGGCCTGAAAGATGGGAAACCCATCAGCCTGGCGGACCAGTCGGGCAACCATGTATGTGTGGCGCAGGAGCTCCTTGGGCGAGGTCTGGACGAGGCAGTGACAGAGAAGCAGCGAGTGCAGCGCCTCGGTAAGAAGGGGATGGTAAGTGGTCCATTCGCACGTATGCGGCAGAGTCGATGATGCCTGACCGGGCTTGATGATGTCTTGGGAAGGGTAAGGGGGGAGGTCTGGCGGAGGCACGGCGGCAAAGAGGTCGGCGAGTGAGTAGATGGTGTAGGGCTCTAGGGAGTATGTGGTCTCGGAAGGCCTGGGGTTGCGGACGCCATGCGCTGCAAGGTTAACGCGATCGTTGAAGTCCTTGGCGATGGCTGTAGGAAGATTCGGTGCGTATTCCAGCTGGGAGATGAATGACACGAAGTCCCGGAGAGCCCGCTTTGCATATGTCTTGACAAGCTTTCGCGATTCGGCCTGTTTGCGAAAGGCCGAGACGGAGGCTGGGGCTGAAGCTGACGTTGAGTCTGCGTCTGCATCGACATCGGGCGAGTTTCGCCCGTTGGCCTCGGGGACAAGGTTTCTGTCCGAGTTGTCTGCATCGGCGTGTCCGTTGCTCTCCTGGGCCGGAGGTATGCCGTCCGCCACGTGCTGACAAGCCATGGTCAAGTATGCCGTAGCACGTAGGAAGAGTAGTTGTCCTTCCAGGCTGGTTGGCTGGTCCTTGTCGGCTAGGACAACGTCTTGATGCCGCCTCCTTCCCTGGTGTGACTCCTGAATCTGCGACTGCTGTCCGGGCTTTTGGTGTGGTGGCTGATGGAAGCGACTTATTGACAAGGCAAGAGTCAAGTCCTGGACTGCCCCTTCGTAGTCATCCTTGAAAGTCCTGACGATGGCGCGGGTCCGCAGGGCCTCCCCTTCGCTCGGCTTTTCTGATATCACCTCTGTCAAGGCCTCCAGGCTGGTGGACTCGGCCAGCTGGCGCGAGGGTATCTTCTCGTGAAAAAAGTGCACGTATTTGGCATCGGGATCCTGGGGGCTGCGGTGCAGCACCAACCCGGCCACCTCCTCTATCGGCGACGAGCCCTGCATGGTCGCGACGCTGCACGCTATCTCGTCCAGGCGATAGGCGCGGCTGAGCTTCTGGCTCGCCTGCTCCCTCATCCGGAATTTACGCTCGCGGCTTAGTTTTGACCCGTGACCAGGACCCCCCATCCCGAGGGCCGACATGGACGATGCGCCGGGCATGCCGCCGTTGACGTTGGTCATTATCGGCGAGGAGATGTCACTAGCAGCTCTCACGGCGAGGTTGGTGGCTTCGTCGACGAGCCGGCGGATCTTGGCCATGTCGAAGAGGACGGCGGGGTCGATGGGTCGGGGTCGCGGGGTGTTGTAGTTGATGTTGGCAATGGTCTCGAGTATCTCGATGGGCATCTGAAGCCATGGGCCATGAAAGGCCGAAATGAATCGCCAATGCCTAGAAGATGCAGCGTCAACATGGTGAACTCGAGGGAGGCGGGCAGCGGGCAGCGGGCAGGCAGAGAAGCGCGGGGCAAGGAAGGGGGACGTACTTGTTCCGACATATTATGAGAGTCTGGGAAGAAGATGTCGAAGACGCCGTCTTTGGTGACCTGGAGCTCTTCTTGGACCCTCCCGTGTTGGTGGCGGCGGGTTGCGGTTGTGTCTGCGGTTGCGAACCGTTCTCGAGCGTCGCATTCTGCCCCTCACCACCACCAGGAGGGGTCTGCTTGCTCTTTTTCTTTGCCATTGTTCAAGGTCGCGAGGGAAGCATCGAGGGCTACAAATATGATGAGGTCATTCGTCTTGGAGTTTGTGACGTTCAAATTACTTTGGACTCCAGGGCGGGCGCACAAGGGGCGATCAAGCAGCGTCGTCGATTGCTATGGTCAGCGTGGGGTAGTTAGGTAGCGCAGTGCAGCGATAGAGAATTTGGCATGGAGGGTGGATAGCTGGCATGGAGGAGGGAAGAAGTAAATAAACAAGTAAATAAAAAGTCGATGAGAAAGAGAAGATGAAATAGATAGCGCTTTGTAGGTAGGTCTTTGACTTTGCAGCTTGTCAGAGAAGAATACAATGCAAAAAAAGAAGAAGGAAGCTCTGTCGCCGTGATTTGGTGCTTGTCTTTTCAGAGTCATTCGTGCCTGTGGTAGGTAGTTTGGCTGCGATGGGGATCACGTGAAGGCCAAAGTGCGAATGAATGGATGTTGATTGAGGCAGGTTCCGGCCCTGATGCAAAAACGTGATAGGTACCTAGCTAACGGCAACTAAAATTACGACTTTCTATTTCATCCTGATGCGCAATATCCATGTGCCTATTTTCATGCGACTGCGAGCCTTGCTGGGCTAGTTGTTGTTAATGCTTTGGGTCTCATAGTATTCCTCCAGCCGTCATCACCATGTTATGCCTGTTGAGCTGCTCTAGGCTTATTGGACGTTTTGAGCCTTCTCGTCTGTATTACTAGCTAGGTAGGCTGTACATATTATCGAAATATCCAATCCAATCGAATTCACAAAAGTGCAAAGCCTTTTATCCGAAAACACCAAACTCCTACCCCCTCGCAATCATGCCCCTCGCTATGCATACCTAATCAACCCAGTTCACAACGCAGAAAAATAGTTGTACAGCGACCCTAGCACTAGAGAGCTCCAGGCTCAGATCGGAGAAATAGGCAACATCTACATATCCTTCAGATAAGTCTCGTTAGCCATGCCATGGATCGCATAGGCATCTCGTAGAGGTAGATGTATCGAGTCCTTGGAAGGCTCAAGCAGAGGCGCTGTCTTGGTTTCTGAGATGAATTGGTTGTGAAGGAAGTGTAGTAGGGCCTGAGTATCGGCCTTTGTGGTCATGGCACCAAGGCTTGCACGAACAATGCTATGCATGTTAGCCTTGGGATGAATAAATGACCGGCGAACTTACCCAGTTGGCCTTCTGTTGATGATGGCCATCTCGTTCGCGCCGCAGGCGTGTCCGCTTGAGAACATCCTGTTCCATTCCCACTCCTCATACTCGAGAGCCTTCGAAACACCGCCGGGACAACAGACACCTAGGAACTATGGTCAGCAGGGCACTCTGGCATATTGGTCAGGTCATCGTACCGCCAGCCCGAATATACACCCCGGATTCATTGGCAAGCCTCTCGACATCTGTCCAAGGGACGTAAGAACCATCCTGCCTCATGATGTTGAAGGAAAAAGTCGCTCCCTGCCGCGAAGGGTCTCCGTAGGCGCAAGGGTCGTCGACATAGACCTCCACAACTGGGGCGCCGTTGGGGTACTTGAGAGCCACGAGACTCTTGTAGAGGGAACGCGCGAGGTAGCAGCAATGGCGAGAAATAGCATCCTGGGATGATATCAGTATCTTCAGTTCATGTAATCCTGCTGGCAACTTACCATTGAGCCATAGAGTCGCAGATGAGTATCGATGGCCAGACCAAGTGCCAAGATGCTGTGGAACGGAAGAGTCCCGTCCTCGAGACCATCGTGAATGTTCCACATGTCGTACTGGTCTCCCAAGCCGGGAACCTTCTTCGCAACGCGAGTGTCACCGTTCAAGGGAAACAGCTGCGCCACCGTGCCCCCTCCGAAGTATCTTCGCAAGTTCAGTACGTGTCCCGACGCCCGCCTGATCACCAGGGCGCCGAGGTCCGGGAACCCAAAGATCTTGTAGAACGAGAGGCAGGTGAAGTCGGGCGCGTCCGAGGGGTCGCTGAACAGCGAGCCGAGCGACGTCGTCATGGCGAGGGCCGCGGCGTCAAAGAGCGTGTACGTGTTTCGGAGCTGCGGGTGCTCTCGTATCCTCCTCAACCATCCCTTTGGCAGCCGGCGGCCGCTGAGATTCGACTGGCCGGGATATGCGAATAGACCTAGGCCTGTGGATTTGCTCTTTCGGACCTGACTGTTGGCAGGACAGTCGAGCCATTTCTCAACGCTCTCGTCGTCTTCGAAGCAGTGATAGTCCCCGGATGTAAGTGCTCGAACACCGATAATACTGGTGTGAGCCTCCCTGTGATAACCATACCAGAAACTCTTGGTCGGTGTCTTCTCTCCAAGATCTCGAAACCCGTCTGCCACCAGCTTGATGGCCGCCGTGGCGTTTGCGACAAACACAAGATCGAAATGCTCAGGGTCAGCGCCAAGGAACTCGAGAGTCTTGGCACGAATATTATCCACCATGTCACCCGAGAGCTTCGCGGGCAGGTTCTCTGAGTGTGGGTTTCCCCAGAGGTTGCTGATCATGGCGTGAGAGAAGCTGCTTATGAGAGACCGAGAGTAGACGGTGGCGCCGCCATGATCGAGATAGGCACCTGCAGGATCAGCAAACATACAACTTGTAAGCCAGGGGTTGTTGGACGTGCACACCTTGGGCCATGTTGGGATACTCGTCATCTCTGAACCGGTCTACTGACGAGTTATACTCCATGACTCCTGTTCCAACTGCCATCCTTAGAGGCTGAGAAGCCACCGTCTTTGTCTCTGTCTGTAGGGAGAGTCAGTCAGCACTTGTCATGACTTCGTGCATAGCATGTAGCATGGTTTGAAGAGGCTTGAGCCAATATGGCGTAAGGAGAAGGAGGAGCTCAACAAGGCATTGTGTAACTGGCTGGTTAATTGGTGAATAGATCGGCAACATACAAGAGTCGAAGAAGCCATGTGAAGGCGAAACGTAGATAAAAGAGCCAAGACGCGCTGTGGTGATTGCTAAGCGCCGAGACAGTCTCGCAAACTAGTCCAATGGCGGCAGAGACTAAACCCACGGCTGACGAGGAGAGACAGGCACTATTGTATCTCGATAGATGAGTCCGAGAGGAGAGTTTTCTGAACGGAAAGGATCGTCAACGTCCTAATCGAGTAGTGAGTGGCTTAAGCGAAGACAACCCAACTCCCAAGATGAGAGGTGTTAATCGATATATATATGTTCGCCTCCATCATAGGAAGCACTGGCATCCTTGCTAGCCACCATCGGAGGCAACTTCTTCAAAGGGAAAAGACAGCGTTGGTATCCGTGCAACTCCACAAAACACCAAGAGGCCAGTCTCGAGCGCGGTGGTGGCTTTTCCCTCCAGAAATAGGCTTTAGCTCGCCCTAGAGCACGGAGCTGAAGATGAGATGCAGGAACCGGTCTATGGATGACCGGGGGG
>JABFEX010000191.1:0-14280 GCA_013623515.1 Fusarium illudens
TATTATATTTTTTAATATAATTAAAGCCTGGCCCTTAATAGGATAACTATGCTAATAGATAGTGAATTATAATGACGCGGGTAATGGAAATATTAATATAAGCTAGAAATACAATGCTGAATGCGGTTCTAGCTCGCCAAGATGGTGCTTCTTGAAAAGCAGAAAGCCATGAGACAACGAACGGGCTGAATCCACATGAGAGAATCTGCGGAAGAGATTCTGATCTCGATTGGACTCTACTGCAAAGGTTATAACTGGGCGGTGTTGTTCCGCATCGTTGGGAAACATGAATCGCCAAGGCGTTTGCAGTTGGTGTTGAGTGGTGGGTGCCTCAGGCAGCAGTCTTCAATGAGCTCCAGGGTCCCTGCCCAATCAGGTGGTTGCTGCTGATTGGCTCGCACAACGGCCCGGGGTTCAGCAACATTACACAAGAGTAACATGAACGGCAAATAAAACAAAAAGCAAAGAAGGAACCTCAAAATTCTTGTCTGAATCTTGAATAAATGACATCTTTACACAACAGTCGGTTCAGGCTGAAAGTAGCTCAACCCTCGATCGCGCGATCGAGGGTCGAGTCACGGGACTTTTCTTGTTCCGGCCTCCGCCCATGAACCTGTCCATCCCTTCAGCCTCTCCAAATCACGCCCGAGACATCATATCACCTTGGCCATGGCGGACAAGAAATCGCCCAAGCCAGCTTCTGGCCGACAGTCGCCAATCGAGACCGCGACTACCCAACCGCTGATCGCGGCAGAGAGCCCACCCGCGGGAGAGGTAAGCGCAGCAGTTCACCTTGATGGATGACCTGACAAGGATGCTGGGGTGAGTAGACAGTTTGACAGCTGCAACTCAACTTTATATCGACCAACAAAGCTGACAACTCAACCCGGCAGCTAATTCTGATAAACTAGGGTGATAACCGAGATGACTCGGCGTTTCTACTTGATGAGCGAGTGACCCACAGATCCAAGATCGACAATTCCCCAGCTAACCGGGTCCCCAGGGACAATGCGAGCTCCACAGCCTCGATATCGTCGAGCATCCTCGAGTACCGCACCATCCAGGGCCGCACCTTTCACAGCGAGAAGCACGACACGCAGTACTTTACCCCCAATGACGACAAGCAGAATGAGTCTCTAGACATTGTGTAAGTGACGTGCCTGGCAATGCTTCTTAGCGTCTGACCTTTATAGACACCACTACCTTACGCTTCTCCTTGATGGGAAACTCCATCTTGCCCCACTCAAGGAGGATGTTCAGGTGAGAGCATGCGTTTTGAAGCTCAAGGTTGGTGGCTGATAGGCTTTACCATCTAGAAAGTCCTTGATGTGGGCTGTGGAAATGGTGGGTTGTCTGAGTTTTGCAGATGGTTCTCTCACTGACCCTTGATGCAGGAATATGGGCAATGTGAGGGGAAATAGGCAGTTTTCTATGTTTGGCTACGTACTGACTGCCGATAGCGATTTCGGTGATGCTCGTCCCAACGCCGAGGTAACAGGTGTAGATCTGTCGCCCATGCAGGTAAGATTCATCTCATCGACTGGAGGGTTCCCCACTGACTCGCCCTGCAGCCTACCTGGGTTCCCCCCAACGTCAAGTTCCTGGTCGACGATGCAACTCAACCCTGGACCTGGCCCGACAACTCATTCGACTACGTCCACATCCGCTTCCTCAACGGAGCCCTCAAGGATTGGCCCGCACTGTTCCGCGAGGCCTACCGCGTCTGCAAGCCCGGCGGCTACGTCGAGTCGGGCGAGTTTGACCCGCGGTACTACTGCGACGACGGGACCGCCGACGATGAGGATACCATCAAGGTGTGGAACTCTGTCTTTGAGGAGGGCGGCAAGAGACTTGGTCACAGCTTTACTGTGATTGAGGATGGGATCCAGGAGACGGGCATCAGGGATGCAGGGTTTGAGGAAATGAAGGCATTCCCGTTCAAGGTGAGTGAGTTCTACATGTGTAGATCTAAGACTGATTTGTTAGGCTCCTGTTGGTGGATGGACTCTTGATAAGAAGCTGGCCGAGATCGGTCGCTTCACGCAGTTGACGCTTGAGAATGACATGGAAGGTGAGCTTGCACATGTGCCACCAGCAATTACCCATTGACATTGCCTCCAGGCTACACCCTTTTCCTCTGGACGAACATCCTCGGATGGCCCCAGGACGAGTACCAAATCTTCCTCATGAAGATGCGCCGGATCATGCGAAACACCAAGTCAATCCACATTTACTGCAAGTACAAGTACGTGTACGGGCGCAAACCGGTCACGGAGGAATGACAGTATGTTAATATCTACCATTTTAATTTCATTTCTTTGCTTCTGGTGTTTTGTCTTGTAATTGGTTACCGAGTTACGTTAGCAGCACCGCTGGATGAAGCGATCAAGTTGGTTGTCAGAATGCTTGGCCAGTCTCCCAACGACTTGGGGAAGAGGCAATCACGGCATGAAGAGGAGTTTGCAAGAATCTTAAACATTTTCTGAATACTATACTACCCCATATTCTCTTCCATGTCCTGTCCCATCTCTTGCGACAAACAGGGCGCATCGTGTGTATCATCCTCAATAACCACCCCGGCTTGACCCGCACCCGTAGATTCAACCCCCGTCGTCTCCTCCTCTTCACCGAGCTCTGCAAGCGATGAGCCGACGTAGAGGGTGTTGAGAGGGTTAGACGAGTAAGTATTATGAAAATGCCTCCACTCGTGACCATCCGATGGCGGTGGTGTCCTTCTGGTGACGGTGTTCGAGTCTGGGACCACCGTTGGAGGGTTGAGCAAGCTCGTCGCGTCGTCTTCGGGGGCTTTTTGGACGATAGTCTCTTCATCGCCTTCCTTTGCGTCAAATAATGACGCCAGACTCTCTTCTCCTGAAGAAGGTGTCCGATTGCCCGCGGCGGACAGGCCCATGGCCTTGGTATATGCGTCCCCGGCTGACAGGCGCGAGGCAGGAGATATCACCAACATCGACTCCAATAAGAAGCGACGTAGATCGTCGGGGAATCTCTGCACCTCGAGTTCAAGCTTTCCAACAACGGCTTCGCACCAGCCGATCCCGTCGTGTCTGTACCTCTCGGCGTACCGCGGGAGACCATCCATCAACTCGTAAGCCACAACGCCGAGAGACCAAAGGTCAACGGTCTCATTATACCCCCTCTTCCTCTTTCCGCCAGTTCGTACCTGCATCTCTAGATAAACCTCGGGAGCTAGGTACTTTCTTGTACCGCAGATTGTCATGAGCTCGGCGGTATCCCCCGAGACGCCAAAGTCGCCGAGCTTGACGCAGATGAAGCTCTGAGACCGGTGCTTGACCAGAATGTTGGCTGGCTTTATATCACGATGCGCGATCGGCGGTCTCTGGCTGTGGAGGTACTCTAGAGCTGACAGGCTTTGACGGAGTATGGTTAGGGTTTCGTTATATGTTATTTCGATGTGGTCTTCTAGGGAACCACACGGGACATACTCGAGGAAGAGCTGCGGCTTTGGTATAAAAGAGTCTTTAAGTAATGAAACGATGTGAGGCTATTGACATATTAGTCAAGCATGGGATAGTAGAGGGTGATATACTTGCGTGCGAAACATTTCCCATGATGCGCGCCTCTCTTCGCCACGAGTCAATGTCGACTTCCCCCCTCCGCATGGCTTTTTCACTTGGCGTCTTTAGGGCGTACTCTTGCCCCGTGCTGACGTTCCATAGGTGAGTTACCTCTCCGAAACTTCCCTCGCCTAGTCTTCTTTGTAGGTATATATCGCCTGTGCTTGGCGTATGGGCTCCTGTAGGAACCTTGGTTCCTTCACGGGTGAGCAGTTCCATGTCGTCGAGGAGATCCGCGGCTGATGCAGTTCCATGACAGAAACGGTCGACTTTTTCAATGTATTCCGGGCAAGTGATGTCGTGATAAGGCACGATAATTCGAAACGAGATTGTCTTGTGGATCTCGAGGATGATGCTGGTGCTGTTGTCCGGGACCTTGTTGCCGCCGACGATCCATCTGAACTTGGTTCGCCTGCTCGCACCTTGGCCGTCGTAGGTGACCTGGGTTCCCGTGAGAGAGCCCCAGTCCTTGACGATTAGGCGCTTCTGCTTGTCAAAGGTCAGGCTGACGTGGCGTAGGCTGATGCCCTTTTCACGAACGACGATGTCGCACGACGGGCTGGATCCAATGAGTATTCCGCGGTTTGTCCGTGGGACATGGGCAAATGTGAACTCGGCATATGGCAGAGAGTCTTCTATTCTGGCATTGGAGTGGTCTGGAAGCTCAGTTAAGTCGTCCTCGCTTCGGTCGTAGGTCCTTTGGGCAGGTCCAATGAGTGGAGGTTTGTGAAACGAGCTCGCCTTGATCGCCTTGGAAGCGATACCAAAGGCATCCATGTGGGGATAGAGAAGGGCAACGATGTTGGAGTCGGTCATTTTGGAAAGAGTTTTGTGAAGGGAATAATGTGAAAAGTGGTCAAGAGTTGTTTCTGAAGAACGATGAGTTGAAGAATGAAGAATACATGATGCTATCTGGGAATTGGCAAGTATTTATACACTCACAACTCAGTTTATCAGATATATCCTCTTCAGTCTATCATAATTTGCTAACTACTGTGACTTGGCATGTCGATGTACGCGGAGACCGATGGGATTGTGACTCTACATGGCTTTTCTTTTTGTCGCTTATTCAGAGAGGCAGCGACTGACAGTGAGTGACACGCGCAACTCATACGTTCCAGTACGCATGATATGTTTGTTACTCACTGAAACGCTCCGTGGTCATAGGCCGGCTCGGGAGATACAAGTAACGATGTGCAACCCTCTCTCTTCCGCTGCTCCCCTTCCTGTACGACCACAACTGCTCGCCTGACGAGGGGGCTTCTGCCATCACCGCCAAGCACCATCAACTCACACCTGTCACTATTTATTAGAAAGCCAGTCACCTATTTTCCTGGTTCCATACGTACCGCACCTCTCTTCTTTCTCTTCATGATCAAGAACCAACATGTTGTCTTCTTCTTCTTCTCCGGAACCAACGCTTGTGACGGTTCCCGTCAGTGAGCTATTGTCGATGCCCGACGATGAGCTCGGCCAGTTCATGAAGGAGAATCGCAATGCCAAGGGCGATTACAGTCTTCCGGTCAATGGCTGGGATAAACTGTCCAAGGAGGATTTGAGCCGCCTTGCAGAGAGGTTAAAGTGAGTCTTGTCTGGCTGTCCATACTTGGCTGAAAGAGTGCTGATGGGTATTTAGGGTACAGGAACGACTGCTCGCCCAGGATTCAACGTTTGCTTCCCTTCCGATCGATCTTGGCGAGCTTGATGCGCGTCTACGTCAACTCCCGTCCAGCAACGAAGCCACCGAAGCGCAAGCTCAGCCACAAGACGCGGAAAGATCGAGACACGCGTCCCCAGCAACCAATCACCGAATGCAATGCAGGGAATATGAAGCCGAGTTTTACGACGAGCTCGTCAGTGATGGTGGACGCCCGCTGTACCCCATCGAGCTGATTGACGAGGTGCTCGAGAAACCCGAAGAGCATCGCGACATGCTGAGACCCTGGCAAAAGACTCCCCACGCCAACGAGCCCTTTGACATCTTCCAGACACAGCTGCAGAGGTGGAAGGACTTTAGAAAATGGCAAAAGGACAACCGGGGGCTTGAGGACGAAAACGACAGCTACATGGCCTACGTCAAGTACATTACGTACTGGAGGCAGCGAAGCGCGCTCGAGGACGCATACATGGAGTTCGTGGCCAAGATGGCGGCTGATCCGATGTACCTCAAGCCGGAATGGGAGCAGCAGCAGAGAGTGCGAAGGTGGGAGCGATCTTGGAGGCGGGAATCCGACTGCTACGGTTCCGTTGAGTATTTCGAGGCCGTCAAGCGCCGTCTCGCCAACCACGACTTCACCCGGCTGTTTGAGCTCAAAGAGGATCCTACACAGCAAGATCAGCTGACCACATGGATCGAGTATCTCGAGTTCGAGTATTGGTGGCTTGATAAGCACGCTGGGGACATTGAGCGTCTGGCTCCAAAACACGACAGGGCCTGGCAGAAGCTCGTGGATTCGAAGGCTGTAGGACCTCGCGATACCCCCGAGTCCATACGAACCGACAGGACCGCGCTTCAACAGGAGAACGAGGATCGACAAGCACGCACCGAAATTGAGATGGCAAAGGCGGAGGGCGAAAGGGTCTTTCAATTAACCCAAGAATCTCCACAGCGCCTTCAGATCCCCAAGGAAAAACGGGTAGACATGCTGAACAAGGCGACTCAGGACATCGTGGCAGCGGAATGGCAGCATAAAGAAATCAAGGCTCGGCATGATAAAGTGACGGCGTTTATTCGTGGTACATTCGACTATGTCGATGCGAAGCGAAAGTTGGCTTGTCATGGTCTGCTCGTGCAGTGGGTTTTGGAGCAGCTTCCCCTGGTTGAGGCTGAGATGGCACATGCTGGGGAAGAAAAGTCCCAGGCAAAGCGGACCAACAAGGGGAAGAAGAAGAAGCGAAGTCTCACTCCCGAAGAAACGTCAGTGGGAGGCGGCCCCAGTCAGAAGAGACAGAAGGTCGACCAGGGGGTGTTGCCCCGCGGGTCCAATGAACAAGCCGCCAAGAAACCATGGGACGCCGTTGAAAGCCAAGAAAAAGCCAAGAGTTTGGCGACCAAAACGAGTGGCCGTCGTCGATCTGTGGGCGCCTCTTTCCTTGCACCAGGTGGACCTCCTCGTCGCAGCGCACGCATCGCAGCAAGTCAACCCCCGGCCCAGCCAGTCCCGCGAGAGTTGCGCTCCCGGCCAATCAAGAAACCACCTACTGGACAGTCAAAGCCCCTGGCAGGTGTCAAGGCCAAGAATGGCGCTCGAGCAGGGAAGAGGAAGTCTGGGGCCAGGACCAGGAACAAGTCAAAGACGAGTCGTCGTTGATGGCGGGGGCATGATTGGAGGGGACATGGTCGAGACGATGGGGAGTCTTGTTTGTGATTGTACTCTCTTTAGGATATCTGGGTTGGCGTTTATTGCATCTACTCCTTTGCATGTTGGAATGGGGCTGTGTATTAAAGCCCGTAGAAAGGACCGGACCCGAAGATGATGGTGAACTGACAAGTCGGCGAGCCTGGCGGATGGACTGTGCTGATTTCTCATGATCGAGGCTACCTAGGTACTGTCAGATGCCCATTTCGACACAACCACCTGGACATGGTGGATGCAAGGTACGACGACGACGTGGTGTTTAATGATGCCCGCCCAGGAAACAAAATGGGCGTCCATGTTCTGGATAATGAGCAAGGTGCGTTTCAGAACTTGACGGTCAAACCTCCATCCAATCCATGTCTTGGCCGTCCCTCCACCACCTCTCACAGGTCAGACGTTTCTCGGTATGGATGCCAGCGTGGCCAGGGCTGGTTTTATTCCCACTTCATTTCAGGACCGCCGGGACTGGCACCAAATAGTGAGAGGTGCGCTGAAGCAAGTGAGGGCAGGGTGTACCGGTCGGCTCTGACAAGGATAAAAGCATGCACGATTTTTATTCAAAGGGGATTGGACAGAACTTCAAGGACGCCAAGTATAGGTACCTGTAATTACAAGTAGCCCAGTCTCTCCCTGGGTACCGTATACCTCGCCTCGGCAGGGGATGTGGGAAGCCATGGATCCATGTCGGCTAGTCTCCTCTGGAAATGGATCCCTGCCCGGGATCCCTCCATTGTTGCGCATCGCCTCTCTCAGAAAGACCGACCCAAGGCAAGGAAGGAAGGAAGGAAGGGAAGGCAAGGCAAGGCAGAGCAAGAGCCATCAATCAGGCTCTGGGTTTGTATATAATGGATGGACCTTCGTCCCCCGTCCATCTGCTTCATCGTCTTCACATCAACAACACCAAACCCAATGGATCCCGTCGGAGCCGTCGCTGGCGGCATCTCCATAACCACCGCCATCGTCAGAGTCCTGGATAGGGCCATCTCCACCTCCTCCAGAGTCAAAGACGCACCCGATCTTGCACTCTCAACCCTTCTCCATGTCAAGACCATGCGAGCCACCATGGTTCGCTTCCAACAGCTGCTGGACCCCAAAAACGTTGACCAGGGGAGAAACGTTTACTTCTCCCTCCAAGACACCCACGATGCATTTCTCAACTGCGTCACGGCGCTTGACGATCTGGAGAATCTGCTAAGACCGCTGTGCGATCGCAAATTGCGGAGCTCGGGCAAGAGTGATCGTGTGGCATGGGCCATGAGCGATCGCCTAGCTTGGGCAATGAAGGATAAGCGAATCAATCAGTTGTCTCAGCGCGTGAAAGATGCTCAGACGTCGCTGGGCTTGATGCTTTCGATTATGCAACAGTAAGTAGAAAGTCACCTCAAGTTGAGTCTTCAACTAACGTGGATGGAACCCAGGGAATCCATCATCGAGGCCCACCAAGACATTGTCAACCTCGCCAAGCTCTGCGAGAAACAGGCCCCCAACGTCGCCCATCTAAAGCGAAGAAGCATCACCAAAAGAGAAGACCTTCAAGACGACGATGCATCCATCACCAGACCAACACCTCTCAAGAGACCGGGATCCACTGCCACCATCCAGACCCAGCACAAGCCCCCCCAAAGCGCCGTCTTCAACCCCCGGTTCACCCTGGAAGCGGCCCTCAACGCATCCAGGCCCTATCGAAACGTCCGAGATGGCGATGAAGCATTTTCCTACCGATCCTCAGCCTTGAACATGAATGCCTTGTCGCGTCTCTCGGACCTCTCGAGGCGCAGCTTGGCCAACATGTCGACAATGTCGTTTGTCGCCCTGCCCATCTGTTGCAACGACTTGTCCAACCCTCAGCACTACACATTTGGAGGCTGCCATGACATTGCTGAAGAAGATGAGACAGAAGATGAGACAGAAGATGAAGCGTTAATCTTCTTCAGGCCTCCCTTTCAACCTCAAGGTCGTTCCCTGCCACAGACGCCATCATCCCTGGCATCCCCCTCAACACCATATCCTCCCATCGCCTCTCCCCCATCTCCGGAGCCCTACACTCCGACAAGTACGACTCTCCCGAGGAGTGAGACCCCTCCCGCTATCCGAAAAGTGATCTCCTCTATGGAACAGCTCTACCAGTTACAACTAGAGTACAACAAATGGGATCTCTGTCGTGGTCGCAGAGGAGCACCGTGCCGAGGGGCAACTGAAAAGCCATCTCGTAAAAAGGTACGAGCCAAGCAGTGCATCCAGTGCTTCTTGCACTGCCCTGCCTGCGAGGTCAAGGGGCGACAGGCTCTTGAGGGACGCCGACGCCATGTCAAGGACCCAGAAGATGACACAGATGCTCTAAGCACTGGCCCGAGGCTTTTTGCAATACAAGACAAGGCCTTGGGCCTCCAGAGACGCGTATTTGAACAGCCCGAGGGGTTCAAAGCTACAGACATCGCCAAGCTCAACGAGGGTGTCTCGGGACTACGGTCACTGCTCGAGTCCTTTCAAGAGGCGAGAGGGGCGTCTGATGTTTTCTTGGCTGCCCTCGAATACAGACAATGCGTCCTGGATGAGAGGCGCGATATCCTCTCCACCTGGTGGGATATGTGCGAGGAGTCGGACATTGAAAGCATACGCCAGCGGGCCATGATGATGGCGCAGAGACTCGAACAGTCGGATGCTCAACTTGATCGAACCATCGACAGGATGCTGACCACGGGCTATAAACGAGACTCGGATGGTTTCTTCAACGCCAACTCGGGCCGATGAAACATTCAACATTTCTACTGGATGAGACTATGGGATCTAATGTGATGATTTGATGGGAGGCATGGGAGCAAGCGAGATGATATACTTGGAGTTGAGACTTGATACCTGGTTCTTGCCTTTTCTTTTTGTCTTGTTTCATAGGTATGTATACATAGCATGGCGAACATGGGTGGGTTTTATAGGCAATAGCAATGATTAACGATCCCTTAACGCCGTCCCATGAGCCATCACATAAGTTCCTCCATCGTTACACTCACATAGGCACAACCAAACAATCAGACATTGTTTGTCGCCCCTTTTTGAACATAGCATGCTTCTTCCTTCCAACATGTGACCCGATTAACTCGCTCGCACAGCCTTCCAGTCCGTATCTGCCATGACTAAGCTCTTGCGACAGCATCACCTCCTTCCACCCTTATAAGGCTTCCTCTCCGCCTCGGGCCGTCCAGAGCCAGTGTTCAGAAGCAGATCCCTGGCATAGGCAGCCGCTGCCATGGCCGCATACCCCTGCCATTCCTTGGCCTTGTGCGAGTCCGAATAGTCGCATACGCCACGGATGACCAGGCAGGGAAAATGGTTCATTAGCCCAGCGGCCTCCATCTCAAAGCAGAGAACGTCCTTCTCCCGCGACAGTTGATCCCGCAGCTGAGCGTTCTTGACGACTATGTTTCCGGAGGCAATCAGGCCGTAGTGGATGACGGGCTCGGTCTCGTGGCCACGAGGTCTCGGGGCTCGCTTCACCAGTCTTCTGGCGTCCCTATCGCAATGGCCCGCGCATCCTGCCTTGTTCTCCACGGGATGAACAAAGTCATGGCGGTACAGGCAATCGCTGGCTGGGCTCGGCCGTGAGTAATCCCTTAGCAGCCTCGGCTTCTTATTCAAGGCTTCCGAGACGGTCTTGTCAAGTGCGTGCCCCTTGGTCTCGTAAACCCCCATCAGACGGCGAACGCCTTCCAGCAGGACCTGCGGCGGCTGGTTGAGGACGCCCATCGCATGAAGGCCCTCGGCCTGGATCACCTTGCCAAAGTCATACTGAAAGACGCCGGGGTTTCCGTCGCGGGGAAAGCTGACGACGATGTCGCCGAGTCTAATGTCGTGCCTCGCACTCGGCACACCGCCGCCGATTCCAACCATCAGGCCTAATTTGACGTTCTGGAAGCTGTGCATCATGTCGCGGGCAACAGCTGCGGCAGAGACTGTGCCGTATTCACCATCGGGCATGACGGCCATGACGATCATGTGCTGGCCGATTCTACCCAGGGTGTAGGCATTGTTGTCGTGACGGGAAACATAGGCAGGAGGAGGATGAATCTCGTCGAGGAGAACGCGGGCGGCGACGTACTCGGGGCAGAGGGCGCATATCCAGCCAACGGTGTAGTTGTCAGGGTTGGACATGGTGAGTGGTTTGTTAAGGAATAAAGGGTATAAGATAGTGAAGGCTGGAAAAAAAGTAAGAGGGATTGGAACAAGATGCTATGATATACAAAAGATAAGACTGATGATGAATTAGAAAAACTCCAAGTCGAGGTCTTCAGCGTTGGAATAAATACTCGGAAGCCCATGAGAATAGGCGCCAGCCTGGTCCCGACAATGTGGTTCAGCGGCAAATCCTCACAACATGGACCAATGGCGTTGCATCCCACAAGGTCGCATGAACCTGGACCTTTTTACAATTCTACTTGCATGACTGTATATATGCAGATCATGGCGATGCATCGAACGTTTATAGAAAAGTAGGCCTCGTTGTAGGTCGGCTGTGTAAGTATCCATTGCCGCGCGCCAACCTATTCGATCTCGAGCGCCAGGAATACGAGAGACTGGGGACAGCCCGGACGAGAGGACTCTCCAAGCAGCAGAAGAGTTGAGCGTCTTCAAGCCAACACCAAAGGGCTGTCGAGTAGTCCCGAGTGCCTAGGTTCAAGTAAGTGTGCAGTCCACTGCAATAGAAAGAGCAATTCATCTATATGTTCGTGGATACCTCACACACTATCAGGAGAATACCAGTCCTCGGAAGGAAAAGAAACCGAGCTCCAGCAAGACCTCCACGACCACTGTATGGATTCCTTGTCTGGAAACTTCTTCCACTTCAGCCCTCCCGGATCCTTGGGGGCCGAGAGCCTGACGGCCTCGACGTGGTCCTCCTGCGACGGTGATCTGCCCCCGCCGACCCCCAGGAACAGCCTCGACGATTCGTCAAAGACGAGCGGTGGCTGGGCGCAGTCGAGCCGGAACCTACCCACCGTCGCTTCTTTGCCGTCCTTGTACCGGAGGAGGAGGCCGTTGACCCGAGGGCTCCCTTCATCGGTGGCCTTGCACGGAACGACTTCTGCAACATCTCGCAGGGGCGCGCTCGTGTGAAACTCCTTGCCAAACGATATAAAACTATCATCTTCTGATTCATAAAGGCTATCAGGAACCTTCTCTGCAGAGCTAGCACCGCTCGTCGGCGCGACGAACAAGTTGATGCCTTCGAGCGACTGGCTAAAAAAGATGCGCATCCGAGACGCCGGCGCCGGCGCCTTTGCGATGCACCGCCATGGATATCTCTTGTTTGGATAATCAAATTGGCGCCCCAGCAATAACGTACGTGACTGGTTAGTTATGAGCTTGCAAGACGTGAGTTTCAAAAGGCCAGATTTAGGTAGGTGGTCAAGACTCACTCCTATAGCCATGTCGTAAGAAGACTCAGACCATGAATATCTGTCATCAAACGGGCTGTTATCGACGTAGTGGTCGTCTTCTTCGAGTTTCTGAGGCTGTCGGAGCCATACCTGCTCGATGACTTCTCCTTCGTTCAAGGGCCGATACCTCCATTCGATACGTGACTCTTCTGCCATCCGAGCCACCCTGACAGCACGAGATTCGCGTCTTCCATCCTCGTGGTCGGCCGCCGACTTGCCCTCTTCCATATACTGCCTCGCGTCCAGCTCGTGGTAGAAATCCAGGCTCTCTCCGCGTTTGTGCGCGTGGAGATAGACGCAGCCATGATGCCAGGCGAGAGAGTATCCAACCGTATCCGGCGCATTGATGTCCACAGGTAGCATTTTTGCTTCCCGATCGAGCATCGTATAGTAAAGTGCCATGCCGTTTATCTCATCGGGCGTCATGGGGTTGGGCCACATAACCTCTGGAATCAGAGCAGCCGCAGAAAAGCTTCGGAGCTTGACGCCCTGCAAAGACGTGAGTGAGGAAAACGGAACAAGGTAGGAAACTCACATCAGTCTTGAAGTCAATCGTCGGGTCGTTTACCGGAACAGTACGCCACCAAACCGGAACTCCTTTGCTCTTGGCTGAGTTTGTGGCTTCTGGACTGTTAGTGATCTGCCTGATGCCCAAATGATCCTCCGCGATGTAGAGGACATGTCCGGTTGAGGATTCGGGCTTGTCCCAGAGCAACCGATCCCCGGTATGACGTTCATTTGAGACGGATTTCAGATAGTTGACGCCATCCATCTCGATGTACCTCGCCCACACAGCCTCCAAAGGGTTAATACTGAAAACCGTCTTTGGCCCAACAATCGAGATGGCAACCGTAGCATAGTCACAAACAAGATCCCGAGCCACAAGATCCCAAACCTCAGTCGGAAGCCTCCCCAGGTTCCTCTTCAGCGCCTGCTGCAAACGGAAGCGCACGAGCTCACGCCGCCGCCTCTCTTCCGACTCGAGAGGCTCGTACGAGAACTCGGTTACGGGGAGGTACTCGGCGGGCGTCAGCCCCAGGCGCTGCTCAGCCATGGCAGCGCATCCGGCGTGGCAGGCGGCGCCCTTTTCTTCGAAGGGCGCGCAGTTCTCGACGAGGCAGCTCTTGAAAGCGGCGTTGATCTCTGGCGCGAGGTGGAAGTGGCTGTGGCTGTCGCCGTTCAGGGGGAACGGGAACGGCAAAGACTGACGACCGTCCTCGGTTACTGCGGTGGAGGGTTAGCAAAACGAGGATCGAGACGAGAAGCAAAGGCGAGACGCGCTGGCGATGACGTCTTGGCCAAACTTGATCGAGAAGCGACACAGTCTGCAACTGGGCCGAAGACAGGTCCGAGGTATCCAAGGGCTGGGATCAGCCTCATCGGCATACGGAGATACCGGAGAAAACAACATGGCGCTTGTGCCACACCAACCGCTCATCGTGATGATGGTCTGTTTTCGTGAAGAATACCTAGGTTAGACAGTAGAAAAGGTCAAGGCTCATGACGGGACTGCTGCCTGTCAACTTGAAACGTCACGTGGTCTGAAGGATTGTAGCTGAACCAACACCTCAATCCTGCTGTTCACTGTAAAAAGAAACATTGTCTCTGACGGATTCAGTAGGAAAAGGAACCTTGGCAGCCATTAATATCAACTCTTACTCCGTATTAAAACTAACACATCGCTCAAATCAATTAATTCACACCCCCCTCTCACCTCCGGTTTCCGGCCCACAAGCTCCGCGCCCGGTAAGATCCCCACTCCGGCCGGTCCTCTCCGGCCCTTGCGCCCCGGGGAACTTGGACGGGGGTGTGTGTGTTCAACAAGACCCGAGGCGCGCGCCTCGTTTTGTAACCGTATTCCGGCTCCATATCTTCAAAAGCCCATGTCTGCGA
>JABFEX010000192.1:0-12255 GCA_013623515.1 Fusarium illudens
GTAGGTAGCTCTTCGCGATAAGTTGATTACTATAGCGGACCCTATAGCTAATTAATTAAGGATAATCTCGGCGAGTAGCTTAGCTACCCTTAGCCGTTTCGGGGGGTTAAAGGTCCCCTACCGGGTTTCGAACCCGGCACCTTTTGCAGGCTAGCTGCAAGAGGCCTGCCCAGGCGGTTAACCACTCCGCCATCGGGGGCGAGCGGGGAACATATTCGATTCTAAGTGATAGGTCACCTCTTGTTTGCCGATAGCCCGATCTTCACTCGTCGACAGAGCTGTCGTGAGGGGATGGTTGCGCACAGCCTGGCAAGACAGATTCCCAACAATGACATCTTGCGTATGACCAAGGCACGAGAACAAGAAGCATCCTTGCCACGGCACAGGAAGAGCCACGGTTGGAACTGATTACGCGTCCTTCAACATCATCTTTCCACTCCGTCATGAGGCGGACATCTGAGACCAACCGCGATGCAGAGCAGGCGGTTCCCGGTTTACTCCGTGACCTGTCAACGAGTGCAGTGTCCTTGCCATATATCAAGAAGGTACTTGATGATTCAGTGTCCAATGTCACTTCTCAAAATGGCTGTGAATGCCCCGCCTATTTGCCCCATGGTCGTGAATCAAACTCCGGTTCGCGGAGGTTGCCAACCCGGCGTTGTCCGAGGTGAAGCCACATCCGAAGAAGAGGCATCTCCGGGGAAAACCTTGTCGAATACCCAAAGTACCAATGGAATCAAGCGCTGATATTATGTCATGTATGAACTCTAACTGGTTAGGAGTCTAGAATCAAGTGCCAGTATCAACATGTTTCTAATTCTCCCCCGCCCCCTCATCTTGGACATGTCCAATGAGGAGGTAGAATTGTTCGTGTCCAATCCATGAATCGGGATGAACCAGTTAATCGTTGCCCTTGCAGCGAACAGCTACGGATTCTCCAGTCAGAACCGAAACTCTAGATCAAGCTGCAGGAGCTCAATGGTGTTGATCGGAACAGTCACAAGCATATCATGGCGGCCATTGATACCGCCCCATGATGGAGACTGAGCTATGGAGCATCATACTTCTTATCGATAATTACACCTGCGGAGGACACCCGGCCTCATCGAGGACCACATAATCCGGCGGATGGCTTCCTTACTCGCTGGGGTGAGCCCTCAACGTGGCACCGCAGACTTCCTCTTCGTCTGGCAGAGTGAAGGCGTACTCGTCTCCTGCCCTGAGATGCCATTTTGCACCAATGAGGCTGATTTTCGACAGACACCATCCCAGCTTCTTAGTTCTCAAATAGAGACCTAGATGGGCCATTTACCAGTCTCCTTCTGTCATGCCAGCCTCACTGCCGACGAGAGTCCCCCGATCTGGACCTGGGATGCGCCAGGGGATCTCAGCCAGTAACTTCTTTACTCAAAGAAACACGCCTCCGGTGTAAAGCCACCCCGCAGTGAAGCAAAGCCGGCCTCCTAGGAAATGAGAAGACGAAGTATTTCTTCGTAGATCTGCAAGGCCGTGATTTAGGCCTTGTATGGCCTTCGGCTCCAGCTTCTTGAAGGAATCATCGAATGATGTGACCTGATTTAAAATGCCGGAAATCATCTCTCTACGGCCCTTTTCTACAGTCAGATAAAATCCACATAGTCCAGGCTTCTCGTCAGACAGTTCCATTGAAACCTGATCAGCCTTTCAGTGCAGATACAGGAGCCTCAACGTTCAGAAATGATGAAAGTCCGGAATGGCCTATTTGCACTATATATGTAGGCCAAAGGATGCCAATGCCAACATTGTTTTTCCGCATACGATCGCCGCCACAAGAGGAGAGAGGTTTTTTTAATACAGTAATAACTTGCTTCCCATTAATGATGGATATGTCGGGCACCCACTGTTAGGTAGATCACTCCTGAAGTATACACGTCTTGCTCGCCAGTTAGGCTGTATCTCATTGAAATTGAACTGTGGGGGAAGAACTCCCAAAGCATAGATATCACCCAACGGCAAAGGCTATAAAATATATACACGGTCCACTTTCAGTCCGAGAGAACATGAAATGCATGGAAAAGCCGATGGGAACCATTCAGCGATGATCGAGGCCGAGTTGTTTTGCATCATGTCTGCCTAAGTGTGCCACCTCTTGCAATGGAGCAGCTGAGTCATTAATAGCTATGCTGTTTGAGTAGCGTTTCTTTCCTTAACTGCAGTCCTCATGTTGGAGAAAAGACTCAGTTTGAATTGACAAACCCACAACATGCCCCGTTCTATGCGAGTTCATAGAGGACTCAAGCTATCGATAGGCGTGTATATGTTAGGTTGTAACCAGAAATTGTGTTAGGAAACTGACTCCAGCACACTCAGTAGGTAGAGTCAATCGTCGTCGTTCAGCTTTACGGCTTTATCGTCCACCGCATGTTAGGAGAACAGCAGAACGCCAACACGGGATACGGCCAATCATTGTGATAGCTCTCCTAGGTACCGGCTTTTCTATTAGGCGAACTCAATTGGATAGAATTATCATAGAAAAGACTAAAGAGTCCAGTGTACTAGCTCAAGTCCCAGCAAGGAAGAGGACAGACAAGACCCTATTCTCAAAGTCAACACCATGCCACCTTCTTCCTCTCCCTGTAATAAATCCATGTATAATCCTGCATTGAGCTCATAGATTGTACGTCATCGTGCTTGCTCATTGGATCACAGTGCGGCGGTTTGTCAGTATGTCTCAGCCTCCAAACATCATTCAAGGCTAAGGCAATAACAGCCAGGAATCAAGACAATTTCATAAAGTTATCCAGAGCGACACACATATCTATGCAAGGCCCACCAGTCAGAGATCCTTGAGCCGACTCGAGGCCGGCCTCGACGTCAGATGAGGCATTTTCTAGATGATCCTCTGAGACATTTCTCATTCCTCGTCAGCCATCCAGGCAGCAATTACGCCCCAAGGTTGAATCACATAACTATATTGTTATTACGCTTCGAGGTAGAGGTACTTGCGTCTCCTCAAATTGCAGCGTGGGAGCCGGAAGCGCCGGAGCCCATCACCCTGGCCTACCTACGTGGCCCATGCCCCCAACTTTGTGCAGACTCACGAACATGCTTGCATCCAATTGGAACGTCTGAGACACGCGACTCTTCTTTAACGGCAGTTCCCGTCCTTTCTAGTAAGCAACGGATTGTCACGAGTCCATCATGGCTGAACACACAGATATATTATTGTCTGAATTCGGGACAATTCTTCCTGTGCCCTGTCAACAACATATCCTTTGTGCTAAAGACATGGAGATATTGGAGACATACAAGCTCGCATGCCGGCTCCTGAGTAGTCATTGCCATGCTCAATGGCGAGGTTGCTGTCTTCTAACCGCATCGAACCCCTTACTTGGTCATCTAGGATGAACGGTAGATTAATCTTATTAAACTCTACAAGTTCAACACCATGACGCTTTACCAAGACGTCAGCCTTCCAGATGCGCTCGGCAGTTACAATAAACACTTTCCTCGGACCCTTGCACTCACGCAACGGCAACCTTGTCCAACTTGGACATGGTTCCGCGCCACGCAGTTTCGGCACCAAAGCATGGTTGATCTGGAATGATGGCTTAGCACACTAATGAATGAAAACAACCTCCATCACACTTGACGCCTTGAATCAATCACCCAGGCTGCCACTAGCGAGCGCCCCGGCCAGCTGACTTGCTATGTGATGGAGAGAATGCGCCTTCGCCCCCACAGCATCCTTGGACACCTTGAAGTGCCTATATCATGCATCCCCCGCAGTTTCCTGTGACACTGCTTCCTTGGCAAGTCATTTCACTTCCCCCTCTTTGCCTTTCAAGTTGCTGTTCACTCCTCCCAAGTTGCCATGCATCTGTCCAACGCCCGTCTCGCCGTTTGGGCCTCATTGGTCCCTCACGCCATATCCTTCGCCTACAAGCCCCCCTCCGACACCTTTGATGTCGACGTGGCCATCATTGGCGGTGGTTCCAGCGGTATCCATGCCGCAATTCAGCTCAAGGATGCCGGAGCCAAGGTTGTCGTTATTGAGAAGAAGTACCAGATTGGAGGACATGCTGAGACATACATCAACCCTTCTTCAGGGATACCAGCAAACGTCGGTGTCGTGATATTCGAGGACACGGATGTTGTGAACAACTACTTTAACCGTCTCAAGGTTGCCAAGACCAAGGTAGACCCGACTGCGATGGGCGAGCAGGCCAAGCGCTACGACTTCTCACTTGGCATTCCCATCCCGCCGCAGACTCCTGACCAAGAGGCCGCTATACAAAAGGCCACTGCCGACGCGATCAAGGTCTACTATGAGGAGGTTCTCCCACAGTATCCATGGCTTGACGAGGGATACCTTCTGCCTGATCCCATCCCCAAAGAGCTTGCCCTACCTTTTGGAGAATTCGCCCAGCAGAACAACTTTAGTGCTTTCCTGCCAAGCATCGCCCAGTTCGGCTGGTACATTGGCAATGTCTCCACCATACCTACTCTATACGGCCTCAAGAACATTGGCCCCGGCTTGCTCAAGAGTCTCACTGGAGGTTTCATTGCCCCTGCATCGGGCAACACTCGAAGCCTGTACGAGGCCGCCGCCACGGAACTTGGCAGCAGTGTGTTGCTCAACGCCACCGTCGTACACGTTGAACGCAAGAAGAAGGAAGGTGTTGTTCTCATTGTGCAACGGCCCAACCACGCTCCCAAGACCATCAGAGCCCGAAAGCTCATCGTCGCTGCACCCCCAACCATCGACAACATTGGAGATTTCGACCTGGACAAAAAGGAACGCAAGCTCTTCTCCAAGCTCTCTGGACTTGGGTACTTCGCCGGTATTGCCGATGTTCCGGGCCTCAACGGAAGCTTCCAAAACGTCGGAATCCAGACTCCCCTCAACACACCTGTCATTCCGGGCAGCAACGGCTTCTATGGTTCAGGATCACCCAACCAGGTCATGCTTGGTGTGGCTTTCGACCACACCGACTATACCGACAGTGATGCCGAGGCCATTGTGCGCAAGGAGCTTGGCGCACTTGCGGCTGCAGGTGCAGTACCAGCCGACTCCGCGACGACGGTCACATTCCCCTACGTCTCGAACCACGCCCCTTACAACCTGCGTGTTTCGGGCAAGGAAATCTGCAATGGCTATTACCGCAAGCTTCTCAAGCTGCAAGGCGCACGCAACACGTACTGGACAGGAGCTGCATTCGCTGGACAAAACAGCGGGTTGGTATGGACTTGGAATGAGGGCAATGTGTTGCCCGCCTTGAAGAAGGATCTTGGTCTGTGAGATCTTGATTCAACGTCATCATAGGTTAACGGAGGGTTGTTTATATCGTACCTGCCATTCTTCCGTAATACACAGCGGTGCGTTGTGTGGCTTTCCGTGTTACTATTCCCAGTATATATTAGTTCGTTGGATATTTACAGTTTTGTTTCGGAGTGTACTTGCTCTCCACTCACTTCCTGTCAACGCTCATCCATGCTGATACTCTTGGTGAAGCATATCTTGCAGAAGTGTACGGGGCCTATTATCCTCTTTATTCTACATAGCTAGGACGAATATCCAGAGAAGACAAGTTTAAAGAACGGCAGACATGCTCCGACATATTCATCTTGCTTACCTCTACAGGCACCTCCATCATGAACCCAGACACATTCAGCCCACGTCAATGCCTCTAAAGATATACACAGCTATCATATAACAAGTTGCGCTGACAAAGTACGGCATCCCAAATGCCATGCCACCAATTCCAATTCCACGAACCCAAAGCGCAGCCATCAAGGGCGCCCCGAGCAGTGAACCAACAGTTTTGACGAGCATGACGATGGAAAAGATGTGACTCTCCGGGTTGGAAGGGTCTGTCGCATCGCCAGTGTATGGAGGACATATGGCAGGTGACTTGAGCAGCGAAAGGGTAAAGATGGGTAACGCAGACCCGAGAGCGTAAACCAATAATGAAGGAACCAGTATCCAAATCTCGGCGGCCAAGGCGATACCCAACGCTCCGAGAACTGACACGATGAGACAAACGCTGGCATATCGAACATTTGTCTTGTCAACGCTTGAAGCTGTCTCTGGTCCACCTTCGGTACGTGAACGCAGGAACTTGGGGATGATCCAGGTGAGCAGTGTGAAGTTCACAACTGCCTTTCCAGAGAGGAGATATCCAGCGCCGGCAAAGGTCCAGTGATAACGTCCCGAGATGTATTGAACAAGAAGCTTTGTGTCGGAACTGGCGAGCGATGTAAGCATGAAGCTGATCAGCAGGAGTGTAAAGTTCCTTGGGTGGCTGGTGACGATAGTATAAATTGTGTGAAGGCGGTCTGCCGTGGAGTGGAGAAGCGATCTTTGGTCGTCTTGGGCCTTGAGGAGCGGAGAAGAAAGAAGCGGCTCCCTCTGCTCTTCGTCGGGGGGTTTGCTTCCTTCCACATGATCGCCGTGAGATGGGAGGAGATATATGGTAGGGATAGCCAGCAAAAGGAGGAAGATGCCCAGCCAAAACGGCAGCCACAGAGAAAGGGTCATGGTGGAAGAGGCCAGCGCAGGGCCGAGAAGCGCTACCACATAGGAGACAGAGCTCATGTATCCAAAGTAGATGGCCCGCTTGACATGGTCCTCGGTAAGGTTAGAAGCAAGGGCATATGTGAGAGAGTTGAAGACACAGTCTCCACCCAGAACTGAGAGGGTCGGACCAGCAATGATAGCTCTGGTAGGGAGTAAGTGCTCGAAGCAGCCTACTACAACAGCCCATAATAACATCAAGACTCTGGGGACAAGATTCAGCCCTAGAACAGCCCGGCGGCCCCAGGTCTCGGCCAAGAAACTGAGGGGAATTGTCATGATAAAGTCTGCGAGGTATCAGTGATAGGAACGATTATGGCTGGAGGTAGTCTTTAACTCACCTCCCGAGACCCAAAGCGTCTCCATGACACCCTGTATCCGCCCCAGGCTCTTCTCAATCTCATCGACTTTGCACAGCCGCTCATCTATGCTCCCGTCCGGTTGGATGCGGGACGGATCCGTACTCCTGTAGTAGTCGCCGCAGAGTCGTTTCTCGATGAGTCTGTTCAGAGGGAGCTGGTATAGACTCATGGACAGGTTGACAAGCAGGACTAGGGTCAAAACCGGGGCGATAGGTCGAGCCTGTCGACGAGCCTCAAGCCGCCGGCTGAAGCCATCTTGCTGAGCTGGAACATCGGTCATCTTATCGCGTGCCACAACTGATAGGCGGTTATTGTGGAATCATCAATATTGCCTTGGACTATCGAGACTAGGACCAAGTACACCCCGGTTCCCAGCCAGTCTTCGCAGCAGCAGCGTGATGTTGTTGGATTAAAGTCAAGGTTATCAAATAATGCTTATCTCGCGTTGAGCACGTGAGCACGTGTCTGTCTGGTAGAAGCCTAGGCTGAAAACAGTTAGGTCCATGTGGGCATTTAAACCAATGGGGAGAGGAGATAAAGGCGCTAGTAAGAAGTACTCTGTCAGACACGCATTTCTTGCCCGGATTCAAGTACTTCTTAGCTGAAGTGGCTGGAGTCGCCTCGGATCATGGCAAGCCGATCGATTCTGGTAGGAGGATTTAACACCGATTTACCATGTCTATCCGGTGCGTACCTAGTTTAATAAGCTCTATATTTCTCGAGCTCATTTCTCACAGTACCTAGACAAGCCTGGTCTGGGCCCGGTCGTTAAATCTCCTTAGAAGTGCATTTTTCTCTCTATCAGGCTTCAGGGTAAGCTACTGAGTCTGTGGCAACACCGCCAGCATGAGACCTATCATGTAGAAAGTCCTCATAAATTCTATCCTCTTATAGCGTAAAACATAAACTTGGAGGAACGAGTGGTTTGGAATCTAGCTCGAGCGGGTTGTCCTTTGTTTTTGCTGTGTGCTATGCCTGGACATTGCAGTGCGATCCCGAGTTGGAAACATCCAGTGTTTAGCGGCTGCCATCATTCAAATCGCAATGACATCAATATAGTTCTTCCAAACCATAGAGACGACAAAGAATTCTTACTCTAAATGCTAAAAACAGCCTGCCCTTTGACTAGTAGCTAGTCGCAGGTTAACCAATTGTAACACCCAGATCCATTTGTCTTGGTGACCGACCTTAAGGGGCAAAGTGTTTGAGAATAGACTTGACCCGTGATTTTTTCGCCCTAATATCTCGCTTGCGAACCGCATGTAGGAGGCATAATAGCGAGGATACAATGGCAGCATCTAAGACAGGGTCTTTCTTTGCTGGAAGCAAGACAACGCCTTCACTGAAGGTTGTGTGTAGGCCCTTCTCAAATCCGCAGTGATGATAGATTGCCACAATCGTGTAGTCACCCTCATGATCCGGAGAGCTCTGATCTAGATCTATCAAGTCGTAGCGCAAAGACTCAGGGTCATTCATATGCGGTTGCCACTTGAGGGAGCGGGACCGTGTGACATTTCCGGAGTCTGAGGTTTCCAGGCTGAGCTCGAGGCATAAAGGGCGGGCAAGTTCGCCCTCTGCTCCTTCAGAAGATGCGGCATAGTTTAACCTTGCTTTAATGACAGTTTGGGATCTGTGCGTCTGTATGGCCAGCGAAAACATGTTTGCCGGCTGGGAAGAAGACCTGGGTCGATCAGCAAGCTTCTTCTCCTACTCTGTACTTGGAACTTGCATGGCAATTTCCAACGCGTCACGTCCGATGCATCGCTCCCGAATCATTGCAGGTAAGCCGCTTGGGTCCATGTCCACGAGGAATCGGACATCGTCATCAGGATGATAACCGCAGGGCTTCGGGAGAAGACAAAACTCAATTTTGTATTTCCTTGTACCAAGAGGAAAGGGCCCAAGAGTCTCAAAGTACCGTTGAGAAATGTCGTATATGGGGAGATGGGATGTACTGTGAGTGTGGTTTGGAAGGTAGAGGGCTCGCGTGAGATGGGCGGGTGTGCCCGCTAATGTCCGAGTGTGTTCAGTCTTGATGCTGTCCCCGAATCCGCTACACGAAGACTGAGAGACGTGACGCCCGTGGGCTGAGAAGTCATGTGAGATTGCCATTGTCAACCACAACGAACGACGATGTAGAAGGAGGAGTGGGTTACTTTGTATACGTGTTTCAGGATGGAAGCGCTTTCCTCCTTTTAAATACATCTCCATCGGGCATGTAGTTCTTCAAGTGGCACCGGATTTCCAAGCATGCAGGAGCTCGGAGTTGGACATTTGCCATACAGGGATCGTATTGCCTGCTGTCAGCTTTGCCCGCGAATTGGCAGGGTCTTGTTGGCAGTCAGAGTCATCTCCGCTGAGAACCATGCCCGATCAGCAAAATCTCCGACGGACACCCGGTCATGTCCGACTGTGCTTTTCTCCGAATACAGGCAGCCATGTGTGGATGAGCATATGGGAGAATTTGTGCGTAACAATAACTTGTTCACCCCGTGAGCGAAGAAGTCGATTAAGCTTAACGAGTTGACGAGGTCTCATACACAGCCTCAAAGCTTGGTAACTCGCTAGCTATGCAACACTACGTGAGCCCCGAGGCGTCCAAGTCCCAGAAAAGGATGGCTCGAAATGCTTGTCTTTATTAGGGATGAGGTATCAAGCCTAGATTAACCCTAGTGCAAGAGTTGTTATAGACCAGTCGGGAAAAAGGCAGAGGTGTATGGATGTTGAGCTTGGCTCTAAGACATAGCTTGAATTTTGCTCACACTTTCACCCCATGGCAACACCACGTAGTTTTGCTAAAACCAATATATTTTTACAGCAAGGAAACCCTTTGGCTAGCTGTGCACTCTATAACCTTTATCCTTATCAGGAATCCCCCACCAGCAGACCAACATTGTGAATAAAAGCACAAAAACTACTGGATGCAAGATAGAGGTGCCGAACACTTGAGCAAGCAGGCCGATAAGGAAAGGAACCATGGCGCCTCCCAAGCCACCGATGGCGGTGATAGTTACTACTGCCTTGGACGACTCCCCCTCCGTCATAGGACGTATGAAGATTGCTGCCGCATGTGGATAGATAGGCCCAAGCATTGCGCCGACAATAAACGCAGTAATGGCGTAGTCATTGATGTTAGGCGTGAGCCAGATCAAGAGCTGAAATGCAGATGCCACGACAACAGCTCCATACACTAAAGCATTTTGGCCAAGCCGTTTATCGACGTCTGACAAAGTGAACCTGCCAATCGCAATGCCTGCCCAGAAGCTAGCCGAAACGTATCCGAAGAGCTGAGGACTGCCGATGCGGGTATCGATGAGAAAGGCAATGGTCCAGCCGGAAATAGAAGCCTCGACACCGCGATAGGCCACAATGAAGATGGCTCCAAGGAGGACTGTTCGGGTGCAAAGAGTCTGGGGAATCTCTAGATCTCTGGTGTTTGAGCTCGCGTCCTTGCCATGGTGTGGGAACGACCGTGAAGAAAGACCCAGGACAGCAATGGCGAGACCCAAGTGGATCAAATAGAATCGACTCCATGGTGTGCCTTCGGATGCCACCATCGTCGTGGCGATAAGTGGACTGGCAATGGCGCCGATGCCATAACACGCATAGAGAATCCCGTGCATTTCAGCTGCATTTAGCATGTGGCAGCAAAGAGTGTTGCCCAGAATCTTGTTGATTGTTGCGCCGAAACCAACGAAGCAGAATCCAAGAGGGATCAGAGGATACGGGGCTGCTGCCGCCACGGGGGTATAACCAAGAATGAGGGCCGTGTTTGCGATCCTGAACACGTTGACCTGGCCAAGCCTTGGACAAAGATCGTCGAGAAATATCGCGGCGAATAGACACCCGATGCCTTGTCCGATAAATATGAGCGAAACAACGGCATACCCGACGCTGTAGTCTCTAGAGGGATGTAAGCTTCCAGACAGCCGTCGCAACGGAGAGAGAAGGAGCTACTTTTCCATGTAAGGGAGCACAGCGCCCAAACCTGCGTCGTTGAAGCCATTCAGAAGGTTCGCGAGGCACACGGTCGCGAGCTGAAACAAGTTCATTGGGGCTCGAATGTCTGGAAGTTCCTCCGCGGCCTTCATGACCTTCGTATCAGAGGTTCGCAAGATGATGTATGATGTATCGATCGGCTCGGTCGTGCCAACATGGCGTGGTTGAATGGTGGAATACGGTCGTGACTTGGGTGTTCGGGTAGGTAGGCGAAGCTGGGTATTTGGTAAGACAGATCGATAAGCGGAAGATAGATTGGTTTGATTACGAGACATGGCAGAGGAGGATTGGCGGTCTTGTCCGTGAATGGCCCGTGACCAGACACCGTCTCGTCTCAACTTGCAAAAGTCCGATATCACATCTCCGATCCGTGGTGGCCCCACACATCTCCGACTCCGATCCCGACGCCCGGCTTCGTCACGGCCCCACATGGCCACAAGGGTCGGAGAGTCACGGAGTTCCTACGCGGGAGGGGGGGTATTTTAAACATGGCCTAAGGCATTATCATTAAGCTAATTATTATCTTCTATTAATATAATACAGCAATAAGTCACTTATTATCTTCGACCTTAAAATTATATTAGTAACCTAAAGTTATATTAGCTAAAAGATTATAAAAAATGTTTTTACTATTTTATCTTATAATTATCTTCTAGCCTATAGTAATAATATTATATAGTCTTTTTATATTTAAAAAATTAGGCTCTAACTCCCCTTATAGGTAAAAGTAAGGCTTTTTTTTAACTAAGCTTATCGAGCCTAATCTTTAATTACTTTAATTTTTATATTAATTTAAATATATAACTTTTATAGCACGGCAAGGGTAAGGTTATAAGCTATAATTTTAATTACTATAGTATTTATAGTATTTATAGGATTATTATAAGTACTAGAAGAAGTAGTTACTAATTTAATTAATATACCTCTCTTACTAGAAGTATAAGAGCGCCCGGCGGCGTGCGGCTAGTTACGTAACTACTAAAGGCTACTAAAGATAACTACTAAAGGCTATTAAAGATAACTACTAAAGGCTACTAAAGATAACTACTAAAGGCTACTAAAGATAACTACTAAAGGCTACTATTAAAGAAGGCTATTAGAAGCTCGTAAGGCTATTAGCTATTAGAAAATAGGCTTAAATTAAAGGTATCTTTAGCCTTAAAATAAAGAGGGTTTTTAATATTACCTTACTATTTAAATATAATACTAATAGCTATAAGCTATATAGTGTAAAATAGATTACGAGCCCTATATTATAAAGCCTATACTAATTAAATAGCTTTATTTTATAGCGTTTATAGTTATCTTAGGAGCCCTAGTATTAAACTAAAGCTATTA
>JABFEX010000194.1:0-13055 GCA_013623515.1 Fusarium illudens
GTCATGGCTCGAAGTACCTGATAGATGCTGAGGTAAAGAGATGCGCTCGTTCTCGCGTAGGAGGTATCGGCATCGGAGAAGAGAATTCCAGCTACTGTTAAGCCTGTAGGGCTAAAGTTCATGCGGCACTCGGCCGGCATGGTGGATTCGACCTCGTGAAGGGAATGTAGGATGGTTTCAATATCTTTGATAAAGGAGGCTTCCGAGTTTGTGTTTTGTACGTAGATTGCTTCAAGGGGTTAATGAAGCCTGGATATTAAGAATATGGAATATTGTGACTTGCTTGAGGTAATACGACCTGTGATCTGAGCTGCTCTAACGTTGACCCGGATTGCAGCAGCCGATGCAAACCCAGCAACGTCAGTTGGTGGCCCAATCGAGATGGCTTCGTCTGCAATAGCCATTGGAAAGCCTCCAGCTGCGGCTAATCTCCTAGGGCGCGAGTCAGCTTCTGGCTCTATACGAGTGGTGGAGCAGCCAACCTCTCCTGCATGTACAGAGTCCACCAGAGACGGCTGCGGTGAACAGCCTCTGATCGCGAGAAGTCCTCATTGCCCGTCGACTTGTGCATCCCGTGGCTTATTGCCAAGCGTAGAGCCATGCTTGCCTAGTAACTAGTGAGCAAACTGTCCCAAGAAAAGAAAGAAAGGCTTGGCAAACATAGAGGTAGGCTTCATCCTTTCGGTCTGCAACTTAGAGAAACAAAGCGGCAAGTCCTACCACTTCGATACCTAGAACACTGTGCTTCTTCATGTCACTCATAGGTAGCATATGCTTCATGGCTTCGTTGAAGAAGGCAACCCCTGGGACTTCGGAATCCTCGACGGTCCCCGCGCGGAGAAGTTTCCCTATCGCCAGGACGAAGAGGACTTGGACAAACCAGAGCCCACGGATGGGCATCTTGTTACCAGTGTCACGATAAAGACGTGATAGACTGTCAGAGAATGACCGTATGTCGAACAGATGCTGGGATATGCCGACGTTTAACACGACCAGCTCCAGAAGCTGGTTGGCCTCTTCCTCGGAGGGCCACCCATGGACGTTGGCGATCAGCTCGCGGTCCAAGTGTGGAGATGCGACGGTCATGGATGCCGCGGGACTCTTTTCTGATCCAGCTGTAGAGCGAGCGAGAAGCAGTGTTCGAATCTCGGTGCCAAAGATCTCGCTGGAGGATAGGCTGGGTTCCGGTAGGATGGCTATACTAGGTGAGTTGAACGGATCTGACAGGAAGTTCAGGACCTTCACTAACCTCTAGGTGTCCGACTGTTTGGTACTCTTGTTGAAGCTGGGGCACGATCTTCATTAGGGGGTCGTTGACCAAGGAGTGAGAAGGCAGAGGTTTCTGAACGGGGCGTCTCGGCGGCTCTTGTGCCGATGTGGTTATCGGATGTAGGTGAGTTGCCCGTATTCCCTGCCGCTGGAGGAGGATCATCATTCAAGACACCTTGATCTTGAGCTGGAGAACCTATACGACCGTCAGATTAACGGCAGCCAGGGGCTAAGGTGTAGTATACCTTGGTGAGTAGCTGAGGTGCTACCGCTTGGCTCTTGACGCTCGTAAGTAGCAACCTTTTGCTGAAGTTGTTGTATCTGCCTATGTCCATATCAGACATAATCCAGCTTGGAAACAAGATGATATATATAGCATACGAGACAGAATACATCTTGCGCTTCTCCGACGTCGCAAACACACAAGTCGGTTGGCGCTTGCTGCAGTACCGGCAAGGCCAGGTGCCCGAGCACTTGACCTTCTTGTCGCGACAGACATGGCACGCAGTTGAAGTTCGAGCAGCCTCGAGCAGGGCGGAACGACTCCTCCGTCTAGAAGGTCTCTGCGGCTCCTCTGGGCTTCTGCTCCTCTGCCGGGAGGTTGAGGACCGGGGGGCCGGCTCCGAGTCCATGGCCGGGAAGCCGGGGCCGGACAGGAATGGTTGGCTGGCTGCGCGATCTGGATAGGAAGCAAGGCAATGGATATGACTAAATAAAATGGGCTCGAGGAGCCAGTAACTGATTTGCAAATCAATTGTGATTGAGAGAGTGGACTGAGATGAGAGAAGGCCATGTCTGTCCGCCGAGGCCAATGTTTTAGCGGATAGTGGCCTAACTTACAGCGGTTACAGTGGGTGGTCTGGAATCCCCCGCCTCACAGTGCGGTGAATGAAGGAGAGCCGAATCCAGACCGACTAGACGGCTATAAGCCAACCTCAACTCAAATGCCACAAACAACTCTTCAACGCAGATGAAATGGTATCAATGAGACGGGGATTTCATAGATGCTATGGGAGCGTAAATAAACAAAACTCAAGTGACTAGGACTTAACAGTAGCAAACATCACATCCAAACTCCATCAATACACATCTAAGCCACCTGGTAAACCGCACCAACAGTCCCCTCAGTGTCCTCAAAGAAGCGGAACAGCCCATGCTCGCCCTCCTTCTCCTTCTCGCTCAGCATCTTGCCGCCCGCCTTCTCAATGACGGGTCCGATGGCGTCGACGTCCTCGACGAACCAGTACACGCAGATGCCGCCCTTGCCGGGGGCAAAGTGACCGGTGTGGTCGGGGGCCTTTTGGATGCCGCCCGTCAGAGCGAGGCTGGGGTTGAAGTCGAACATTCTGATCTGCTCCTTGGGATACTTTTCGGATGCGTCTTTGAATGAGAACTTGAAGACGGTGTCGTAGAATTGAGATGCTGTAGGAGTTTGTGAGTGAGGCTGGGTTTATGGTAGAAGGATATGGGTGTAAGAGACTCACCACGACCGACGTCATTGGCGGGAATTCCCATCCAGACGGGGGTTCCAAAGGCGGGAGGCTTCCAGTCGGACATTTTGGGATGGATATTGAGTGAAGAGGAAAGTAGAAATATGAGTGACGAAGCTTTAGATGGGCAATGTCTACAGACAAAGAGAAGAGAGTTCAACCCAAGGCCGCAACCCCCTTTTTATAGCCCATCCTGGGACTCATTCACGCTCATTCACGCTCTCAGGTCTCATTTACGGAGCGGGGAACATGGACAGACTTCGCTCCGGTGGCTTGAGACGGGGTGACGATGCTAACACGTCTCCAACAATCAGAACGCGTCTGGTCAGCCATGGGTTTCAGTAGCTCGGGCGCCAGCTAGACACGAAGGCACGTGACCGAGATTCGATGTCACACAGTGCATATACAGCATAAAGCACGGCACAAGGGACCCCTCCATCCCAGAAATGAGATGGCGGGGCAGATCAGCAATTATTATGGCGCGCATCGGGCCGTCACGTCACTCGTCGCGACAAATCGACATTTCGAAACCCTCCCTCCCTTTTCCTCCTGTTTACAAAGTGACAAGCTACTGCTCGGGATATTCGCAACCATGTCGGAGCCAGTGTCAGTCCTGTTTGTGTGCCTAGGCAACATCTGCCGCTCGACCATGGCCGAGGGCATCTTCCAGAACCTCGCCAAGCAGCCCGGGGTCGAGGGGAGGATTGGGCGCATCGACTCTTGCGGCACGGGTACGTTGAATTGGGACTTCCAAAGATAGGGGGTTCGTCCATTGCTAACGGGTTCGACAGCCGCGTATCACAGCGGCGAGCCTCCGGATGACAGAACCATGGCGACTCTGGAGGCCAACGGAATTACTGACTACGACCACCTCGCGCGGCGGGTATGTTGACATCATCCCCTTCCACCCCCCCTGTCAACTCAATCGGCAGCGGCGCATAACTTGACACTCACTAACGGGCGGCTGCAGTTTCACCCCAGCGATTTTAACAAGTTTGACTACATCTTCGCCATGGACCGGTCAAACCTGTCGGACCTGCACCGGCTACAAAAGAACAACCCGGACTCCAAGTCCAAGGTGATGCTGTTTGGCGAGTTCAGCGGGACGAAGCGGCCCGAGATCGTCAATGACCCTTACTACGGAGGGGACGAGGGTTTCTCTAAGGCGTTTGAGCAGTGCACGAGGTTCTCCAAGAACTTTCTCAAGGAGATTCTCGAGGAGGTGTAAGGATGGCCAAGGGGGGGGGGGGGAGTGAAGAGGTGAAGAGGTGGAATTAATACCCGATATCTGTGCATAGAGAGAGGAGATAGACGTGCTGGAGATGAATTAGACTACCTACGATATTACAAGACCAGAGATCTGACGGTCATTGGCTGAAGGGTTCCAGCGAGATGGTTCGTTTTGGAAATTAGTTGATTCCACGTCGATCCAACAGATGCAGTTGAAACCATGTCTCAGATTCCGGCGGCGCGATCCGCCCAGACAAAGTGGCTGGCTCACATACGAGCACACGAGAGCAGCCAAGGCCACGAGAGGAGAAGCAAACACTCACCAACGGCAGCGCAGTGTTTGCCTTCCGCTTTGATGAGTCCCACTTGCGAGATTCAGCCCTACGTTTTCCCCCAGGGTCGCCACGCGGCCGCCTAGTGGCCCGGAGGGCTCAAATTGGGGTGATGGTGAGAAGTTGTTTTGTTTTTTTTCCTCACCTCAGACATGGAGAGCTGCATCGGGGGTTCCGGGTTCCGGGTGAGAAAAATGACATGTGCCATGCCCCCCCGTCCACTAGACATTTTTGAATTTCTTCATCTCGCAACGGAGTTGAGTGGGCGGCTCAGATGCCGAGAAATGGATGCTGACGCTGACCCAAGGTGCAAGTTGAAATGTGCTCAGCCCCTCCTCGTGTGTGGCACAGGACGGCGTGCGGCTTGGGTACGAGCCGGGCTGGAATTTGGCGACAGAGTTTCGGCACCTATGGACTGCGCGCATGCAGCGCCTTTATCGTGTTACCTGTTCAAACACGAGGATCTGCCCCCTTTTTGTACATCCCAAACCCGTTTTTTTTTTAATGTGATTCAAGCAAAAATCAGGGGTGACGGGCTCATGTCGTTGTCGCGCGGCTACGAGGTGAAGAGCTTGATGAGGTGTCTGATTGGACGACGGATATTGTGGGGGCCGCGAGCACCAGCAAATCAGCCACACGGGCAGGCGGTGACCTTGGTTGCGGGGTCCTTCCGATGTCTTAGCGGCTCCGGCCACTGGGGGACCCGCCTAGGTGGGTTAAGAAATAAATCAGACAGCAACGAGTATCGGTTTAGAGGTAATATGAAGAAGACATCATATTATCCCCCTCTAAGGGCAGCTATGAAGCTAGAAAATAAATTATAATAAATTATATTTAAGCTGTGAACGTATTACTCTTTATTATTACATTTTCTAGTTTCTATTTCAATCCTTCTTTAAGTATCTAATTATAAGTAGGAGTAGCATGTAATAGTGAGGTACTACCCGTTTGGTGTCTCATTTATTTCTTGACCCATGTGCCGCCCTTGTCGTGAATTGTAGCAGGCTAGCAGCCCTGGAGGGGGGGAGGGGAGAGATCCAGTAGCAGCCCAGAAACGGCCCCCAATGGGCGCAGCTGAGTCCCGTCCATCCATCCATGGCTCGGGCACCACCAGCAAGCAGGTGTGACGGATGGAAGCTCCATCCATTTATCCCCCCCCCCTTCGCTCAAAAGCCAGCCAGCCCAAAAAGAGTCCATGCCACCAAACCACATCCATACATATATCGCGACGCGCTGACTTTTAGGAGCTCCTTTGTCTCCTCCTTCTTGCTTCTCACCGCAAGCTCTTCTACTTTTGCGCTGCCGTTCGTTGTCTGAAAGCGACCGGTTTCCCTCAGAGCTCTCTTACCCCGCCGAATCGTCCCGCATCCACCCTCTCTCTCACCATGTCCGACCTCCAAGGACGGAAGGTCTTCAAGGTCTTCAACCAGGACTTTGTCGTCGATGAGCGCTACACGGTCACCAAGGAGCTTGGACAGGGCGCCTACGGTATCGTCTGGTGAGTTTCTTCTCGTCTCGCAGTCTGCGCCTTTGTGCTGCCACTGCCCTCTCTTTCATCCCCTCTACCCCGCCGCATTTGCTGACGACAGCCCCGCCTCGTCGGGAGATGTAGTGCTGCCGTCAACAACCAGACCAACGAGGGCGTCGCCATCAAGAAGGTTACAAATGTCTTCAGCAAGAAGATTCTCGCCAAGCGCGCCCTGCGCGAGATCAAGCTGCTCCAGCACTTCCGCGGTCACCGCAACGTGAGTCGCCCGCCCGCCCGCCTCGAGCTGCCTCGGCCCCGGCGCATCCCGACCAACAGACGCAAAACGAGTGGACTTGTTTGCTGATGCCCGACCAAACAGATCACATGCCTGTACGACATGGACATTCCCCGACCCGACAACTTTAACGAGACGTACCTGTACGAGGGTCAGTCATGATGCACCCGGAGAGAGAGATATAAAAGAGGATGAGCTGACGCGGCGACAGAGTTGATGGAGTGCGATCTGGCGGCCATCATCCGTTCCGGCCAACCCCTCACCGACGCCCACTTCCAGTCCTTCATCTACCAGATCCTTTGCGGTCTCAAGTATATCCACTCGGCCAACGTTCTGCACCGAGATCTCAAGCCCGGAAACCTCCTCGTCAATGCCGACTGCGAGCTCAAGATTTGCGATTTCGGTCTGGCCCGAGGTTTCTCGGTCGACCCTGAGGAGAATGCCGGCTACATGACCGAATACGTCGCTACTCGATGGTACCGAGCCCCTGAGATCATGCTGAGCTTCCAGAGCTACACTAAAGCGAGTACGTAATGGCCTTTATCGGAGTGTCGTGTGTCCTGCTAACTTGCGTAGTTGATGTCTGGTCTGTCGGCTGCATCCTGGCTGAGCTTCTGGGTGGCCGACCCTTCTTCAAGGGCCGCGACTACGTCGACCAGCTGAACCAGATCCTCCACATCCTCGGAACCCCCACCGAGGACACTCTCTCGCGCATTGGATCGCCCCGAGCCCAGGAATACGTGCGCAACCTGCCATTCATGCCCAAGAAGCCTTTCCCCAGCCTATTCCCCCAGGCCAACCCAGACGCCCTCGACCTCCTCGACAAGATGCTCGCATTTGACCCCTCTTCCCGTATCAGTGTGGAGCAGGCCCTCGAGCACCCCTACCTGCACATCTGGCACGACGCATCGGATGAGCCCGACTGCCCCACCACCTTCAACTTCGACTTTGAGGTGGTTGAGGACGTCGGTCAGATGCGCAGTATGATCCTGGACGAGGTGATGCGGTTCCGACAGCTCGTCCGCACCGTCCCCGGACAGGGCGGCGCTGGCGGCGTTCCTGGCCAGCCGGGCAGTGGCAGCCAGGTCCCCATGCCCCAGGGCGGCAACCAGTGGACAGCCGAGGACCCCCGGCCACAAGAATATCTCGGTCACGGAAACGTGGGACTCGAGCAGGATCTCCAGGGTGGCCTCGACGCATCGCGGAGGTAGACGTATAGTCAATTGACGAGAGACGGGAGACAGCGGGCTCTATTCTAGACGAATCAGAGACACGGTAGTCAAAAGACAAAAACAGCTCCGGGGGGAGGAGCGGGGGGAGAAGACGCGGCCTTGGATAAATTTCGAGAGCTTAATGCCCGAACGGGAGAGTCGGGAACAGTCAAAGTAGGTAAGGACATGGATGTCTGACGCATGTGGCGAGAAGGATAGAGGACTATTTGCCTCGTCTTTCCTTTTATATTTTCTACAAAACGAGATACGAGATCAGTATTATATCGACTTTATCTGTTGTCCTGCTTGTCCAGTAGCCTATGCTGTGGGTTTCGTTGACATGATCATGCATAGGTATGGTAGACACATGCGCGAACAGGCAATGACTGAGAGGCGGCATCAAGGTAACTGAGTTGTTTGCGCAAGGATATATGTCTAGGTAACTTGTGATAGCCGTGTACTTGAGCTTGGCGACATATATGACTCCCCTTGGAGCACAACTTGTCACCTACTCCTTGTAAGCCTCGGTTATGGCCAAGATTTGGTCTTCTTCAACCTACAATCTGAAGACTGACGGGCAACCAACGCATCATCTTGATGAAGATCCTTTGTTTGAATCGGCATGAATAATGAAGTTAGCATGCATCACTCAAGTTCCTTGGTTACCTTGTGGAGTGGGCTCAGAGGCTGACAAGAAGGGCCAAGCCATTCAACTCTCTTGACTGCATTGGGATCAGTCGCAATAGGGGCGTTTGAGTCCTGGAGAGCACCAGTGATATGTAATTGGACTGCCGTGACGTCAATAGGCCAGAGTTTTTAACGGGGGAAGCCATGCGAGGATATTCAGCAGCGGTAACTGCCGAGTCTCTTGGCTGGCCTGGGGGTTTCCGGTAGAGATGTGTGCAATGTCTACTTGGTGAACGGAAGGCGGAAGGAATGTGTAGCAAACAATAGACAACGTGGAATGAAAGAAAAGGAATATATAGCCATTCATTGTTATGTGTTGGCTGCTTTCTGGGAATAAGCTTTGAATGTTTCGAAGCTGTTTGTGTCATGACAAACTCTGCCTGTCGAGTCTATATTATCTTGTTTGACAGTCTAAACGAAGACTTTGCGGATAACCTCACTTGGGTGAAACAAAGCCTCTGCCTCCTTCCCAGCTGAATGAGAAGCGAGGCGGTTGAGTCAGATGCAAAGTGGAGATTGATTCATGGATGGATGATCTTGGACAAAATGAGCCGTGACACGGGCCAAACCTTGTCTCACCTCTCAACCAGATAATTCCGACAGCCCTCGTTGACTTTCTGCATCTTTCAACTCTTTCAATTACAACTCGTTCGACATGTTTTCAAAGATTCAGGCTTATCTGCATGTCGACTACAGACCCGGCGAGCGTCTTCTGGTGCAAAAGATTGACTTTTTCATCTTGACGTTTTGCTGTCTGAGTTATCTCGTCAACTACGCAAGTTGTCCTCCAGTTCCTTGATAGCTGTCATGCGCTCATGAGTGTGAATAGCTCGATCGCATGAACATTAATAATGCCTACGTCTCTGGCATGAAGGATGAGGTAGGGTTCAAGGGGGATCAGCTGAACCAGGTCTTGACCTGCTTCACCGTCGGGTACAGCCTCAATATTTAGCCATTGGTCTCTTCTAACAAGCATGCAGCTACGTCCTGGGCCAGATCCCCTCCAACCTATCCCTCCAATACGTCAAGCCTCGCATCTGGTTCCCCTTCATGATGCTCCTCTGGGGCGCCCTCACAATGGTCACGGCGTCGGCCCGCAGCCCGCAGTCCATCATGGCGATCCGCTTCTTCCAGGGCATCTGCGAGGCGTCCACCTTTGTCGGCACGCACTACATCCTCGGGTCTTGGTACACGGAGCGGGAGCTGGGCAAGAGGAGCGGGATATTCACCGCCTCTGGCTTGGCGGGGACCTTTATCGGGGGGTTTATACAGACGGGCATACATGAGAGTATGGATGGTCTGAGTGGTCTGAGCGGATGGAGGTGGCTGTTCATTATCGATGGGCTTATTACGGTTCCTGTTGCTTTGTATGGCTTCTTGCTCTTCCCGGATACACCACATACGACGACGGCCTTTTACCTGACGGAAGACGAAAAGGCTCTGGCCATCTCACGAGTTCCCCCTCTTGAAGAGCGACCGCCTCTTACACTCAGATTCTTCCGAGACGTCCTCACGTCCTGGTTCTGGTGGGGGTTCGTCATCCTCTGGATCATCGCCGGCGAGACCGAGTCGTTCAGCAGCAACGCCCTCCTCGCCTTGTACATGCAGAAGCATCCGACAAATACTTACACCGTCTCCCAGCTTAACAATTATCCAACCGGCGTCCCCGCCGTCGGTATAGTTTCCACCTTGTTCTGGGCGACCTTGACAGACTTTCTCGGAGGCAAGCGTCATCTCGTGGGTTACTTTATCGGTGTTACAGGCATAGCAACGTCCATCATGGTCTTGGTAGCTTCCAGAGATCCAACAAACACAGCATCAACGAGAGTCACGTTCGCAGCGTATTACTGGGCTGGCTCCGTCTACGCCTGCCAGGCCACGTTCTTTGCATGGTGCAACGACGCCATGCGTCACGAGTCCGCCATGTTCCGAGGGGTCGTGCTGGCGGGCATGAACGTCGGCAGCAATGCCATTAATGCTTGGTGGAGCATCGTCTTCTACGGGGCTTCAATGGCGCCCTGGTTCATTGTAAGTCTCTTGTTCTGACGTGTTTCTATACGTGTTCTAACTTGTGTACAGAGAGGCATGTGGGCTATGGTTGCGTGCTGTATCGCCTTGGTCCTTTGGTGTGCGGCGTTGACTTGTAAGAGTGACAAATACATCAAGGAGAAGGAAGTCATGGATAGCGAGAGAAGGGGCTTGAATCAGAGCTCGCAACAGGATACTGAGAAGAATGGGTGATGAATTATACAATGAGAGCCATGTAGAAGCTAGACAGGCTATTCTATTAGACGACGCATCAGAAACGGTCAGCACAAGAATACGTGTATGAGGATTTAGTCGTCCTCGCCAACAACTCGTATTCTCCCTCCCTCACATCGACATTGCCCTCCAATGCCTCATCTCTCCTCCGTCTAAGCGTAACCATCGGCCATCATCAGTCAGAATCATGACGAGCCGACTCAGTCAAAAGCAGCCACCACACGAGATCGTCGCTTGATTTGGGATCCTGGCACGGCATCTTCTCCGTCTTCCTGTCGCCGGCAGTCGAGCACCAGCGCTTCCACCACGGCAGCTGTGTATCTTGTTGCGCCTTTAGAGGTTCCATCTGCTGGATAGGTCTCTGAAGATCTTCCTGGATCATATTCCATTGCGCTTGGAAGTGTTTTCGGTCTGTGGTCTTGGATTGTTGGATTTGAGCTCTTTGTTGTTGGAGGAGGGTTTGTGCTCGGGGTGCCTGGGAGATGCGTGTGCTCGATATCGTACGGGCTTTCGCAAGAGTCGGTGCGAGGTTTCGACGTAAGGGTATGCGAGGCATGTTTGCGGTACATGTATGTATCTGAATAGGGGGTTGAGATGGAGTGTATCCGTGAGGTTGAGGATGATGGATGAGGCCTTTCGGTAGTCAAGCTTCTTGTTACGAGATTTGGTAAAAAGAGGGAGAGTAGGAGTCAGGGCCAAGCCAGACCTTTTATATCATGGTACAGAAAGCTTTATCCTGGCCGATTGAGATGAAGCCTTGCGTGAGGTTTATCCTGTGACGTGGGAATCTGAAGCTTGGCCAAGCATCGTTAAACCGCTGCAGACAATTCTCAACGCTCAATTATATGAAAGGTATGAAATATTGTCTGTCCCATGTTATCGTATACAAGTTATGGCACCTATTAAAGGCCATTGTCCCTCTGATTCTGGTACGTGCTATCCAGCTTCCTCGATCTCGAGACATTATTGAGTATGAACCCTCGAAACAAACTTCCACTTTTACTTCCAAAGATGCCCGACGATGCAAGGAAACGTGCAATCTTGATTCAAATTTCGACGGGCCAGGCAGGAGGCCATTAAGCAAGCAGTACTCAACATGTCTACAGGTTCCCCCCATTCATCATATCCATGTTCTTGCCGCGTCTTCCTTCACGACTGAAGCTTCAGGTAATGAACCTAATCAACCCCATCATATTTTCCAAGTCGGCCTTTATACTTCACATTGACATACAAGTTGAGATGTAACGCATTTCAGTTGATATTTGGCTAACTACTTGTTCCTATCCTTTCCTGTCCTCGAACCATTAAACAAATACCCATATCGACCAGCCAAATTGCGCCATGCATGAACCAGAATCTATCACGAAAAACTAACAACGCCATCCATGAACGAGAGGACTTCCAATATTGTGAGCCTTTTTTGTTGGAAAAAGTAAATGCCCTGTATGAAACCGTGGTATCTGTCCCGAGAAGCCCGAGAATAAGTGTGCCGAAGAGAGAGAGAGAGAAAGCGACCTTTTTTGGGGTTGCAAAAGCAAGGTAAGGTATAAAAAAGCGATCGTGACTTGACCATTTATAAAACTCCAAAACCCCAGTTCTATCCTGAAAAGTATGTAATTATGAAACGAAAGGCGAGAGGGGCTGAAGTGTCTTTAGCCGTAGAACCAGTACATGGCAGTGTACGAGGTGCTGTCGGTGCCGGCTCCCTTGCAGCCGTGAGAGTTGCCGCCGGACGTGAAGACGCGGAAGACGGAGGTGACACCGTAGCTGCCGCCGGCATCGCCGAGGTAGAGCCAGTCGACGGCGCCGGTGCCGTCAGGGCCGGCGCTGGCGGAAGAGGGGGCCTTGACGCCGCCGACCTTCTTGGCAAGGAGGAGCTGCTGGTCCTTGGTGAGGTCAAACGTGGGGACACCGTTGACGTTGAAGTAGTGGTGGCCGACAAAGGGGATCTGCTTGTAGCCGTCGAGCTGGAGGGGTGCGTCCTGGGGGAAGGGGTTGGTGGTGGAGGCTCCTCCGCTGCCGTAGGGGTCGAGGTTGAGGGGGATCTGGTGGCCGGCGAGGGCAGTGGCAGTGAGGGACGCCCACTTCTCCTGGGAGAGGGAGCCGCGGCTCTGGCCGGGGTAGAGGTGAGTTACGTCGTAGAGCATGGCGAGGGCACCGGCGGCGGTGGCATCGGATCCCTCTCCCTTGCAGGTGTAGTTCTGGATGCCGAAGCCGAGGGCGATGTGCTTGAGGGTGGCGCCTTGAGGAGGAGACTGGAGTTCTTCAGCTAGAGGTGGGTGTTAGTGGTTTGCAAGTAAGGCTTCAATGGCTTGGTGTTAGACTCACCACCGGTCTGAGGAAGAACTGGTGTAGGCCGCGAGGTGCTGCAGCTGGAGCCAGGACGATACCGAACAGGGTTAGCCAGAGCCAGAGCGGCTGAGGCGAGGAAGAAGAGCGAGTTGGCGAGCATGGTGATGTATGTAGTGTAGTAATTGGCGATGAGAGTAAGAAGGATGAGACACGGGGGCGTTTAAGATCAAGAGGTAAAGAGGGTGTCGATCTTTAAAGCTGACCAACGAGGAGTGAGACGAAGGAGGTAGGTTATGAGTGACAGTATGGTCAGAAGAAGAGAAGAAGAAAAGAAGAGCGCCGATGAGTTTATACAGGGCGCGCGCGCGGCAAGGAAAGGGCAGAGGCCAAGAGGCGGCAAGGCTAATAATAAACGCTACAGCCAAGGAATGCCACTGGATGATGAGTGTCCACCTGGGCGCTTAACGGCAGAGGTGTGTTGCGCAGAGAGGGCGGGGGGGATGATGGATGGATGGGTGG
>JABFEX010000195.1:0-39593 GCA_013623515.1 Fusarium illudens
GAGCGGGTTACGCTCTTTCTGTGAAAAGAAGCTCGAAATGTGGCGGGGCGCGTGGTGGAGGGGGAGAAGGGGGGGAAGTACAACGAACGGGAAGATGCATTCGGGGAAGAGGATGGAAAGATTGGTTTGTCTCGGAGGGTTTTTTGTAGACGGCGGACAAAGCCTCCTCCGTCTCGGTGTGGGCTTCTTGTCTTCTCGTATTGTTGATTCTCTGTATTGCTGCATACACGACTTGGAGCCCCCCCCCCCCCATCATGAGTATCATACAACCGTCTGGGGCATATATGTCAAGCGTGAACTGAGACTCCCAACATGAGCTTGCTTCTATATGTGTCACACCTGCCGCTGGTGCCAGGACAAGGTTGCACAGCGAAGGGGGGAAGCAGTCTTTGGAATAGCCCCCCCCCGTGTTTGACGAGGTTCGCGGGGTTGGATGCGGGAACTTGGTCGAGGTGGACCCTGTTGTGCGCCTTTGGCAGAAGTGTCTTGTGTGGGTGGTATAATGAGGTGAATATAGACGGGACGAGTTTGAAGGGCGGCTGTGTATGTCGTGAATAGTCGGGTAGGTCTGCTTTGATGGTGTACGTAAGAGGTCTGTATAAGGCGGGTGGATAGTGCTGATCATAGCCGTGCTCGACTAGGACTCGATGACCATGTGAAGATAAGCTTAAAGGCCGTTATCGATCGCATGTAGATCTTAGTCCGTACTGTGGTCTCTGAGCTTGCTTCCTTTCCAATGAGATACAATCACTTGCTCTTGGATGCTTGGGCATAGCCACGTAATCTTGATCGATACCTACACTCCGCACCCTCTCTACCCCATTAGCATCATAGAAACAGTAACAAAGACAATCGACTTAGACACAAAGCCTTACAGAATGCTTATTCATCAGTCATCCAGTGATGCTCCGACACCGAGGAGGACATGTGAGACGGGCTGCAGGAGATGACGTGCACTACTTTGACTCAATTGTGGCAGTGCACCTGAAACACAAAACTGAGGACATTCGTTCGGTCTTGGCCTCCGGTCAAGCCGGGAGTGGCTTTGAGTTTGTTGGAGGGTTGAAGAGAGCTTGGGCCAGTAATAGGGAGCGCTTTTGGAGATGTTGATTGACGAGAGTTTATTGGGGGTTGAGGAGGGCTATCTATCTGGCCCGCAATATTGGGCGCTTCCACCCTTCGAAGGATGGAGGCACTTGGACATCCACTGGAGATGCGCTCTGTTCGAGGGAAGCCTCTATTGGCAATCGGATCGGCCTGCCGAGACCAGGTGAAGCTGCTCGCTGAGTTGTGAACAGTGATGGACATCTGAGAGATGGGGACCCCAACCCGAGACGGGGAGGTACTCTGTACCTTGAAAAGTCCGAGGCTATAGCTCAATGTTGAATCTCGAGTGTTCATCTCAGCTTCTTGGCTATCGTTGTTCATCTGTATCTTGAACTAGTTGACACGGTCCCCTCGGAAGGAGAGAGAGACAATCGCCAAACCCGCCCCATAGAGCTTCAGGTGTCCAAAGTTGACCAACGACCATGTGGTCTGGGCACCGTTACTGCTTGACAAGGACCATGAACGGCTCTTGTCAGCCTGTCGATGGTCTGCCAAGCGTGCCTACTCGACGACACCCTCTCTCAAAAACGACGGCTTCTACACAGAGCGTCAGACACATACATACCCAGCCCCTGACCGAACTATGCCTCGCCATCCTTCACGGCCTCGGCCTGATCCACGCTCAGACAGTCGACAAGCGCTGCGCTGAACCGACCACCGTGGGAAGAGAGCTACCAGAGTGTACCGCCAAGAGGGACTGGGGCTCCAAGGCGTGGCTAAGCTTGCTGCTTCCTGGCAAAGGATTAAAGACGTCGTCGCCTGAAGCCGGCCCTTTTTTTTTCCATGGTGACAAGGCTGGGGGACACATTCGGGGCCTCTCGCCAGGGAAAGCTCGCAAGCGTGCTCAGATATGCATCCCATCTCGGGTGGGATGGGTAGTATAGCGACGCTTGACAGTGAAGCCGTTGACAGCAGGTTTCCTTTAGACAGGGAGAACTGACTTGGGAAATTAAGAGGTATATAAGAATAAAACGATATGCCATCTCCTTAAAATACATCTCTCCGTCCAAGTCGTCGGCGTCTTATCTTGTTTGATCTTGGTCTTTAAGCTTCATGTGGGAGATTGAGCCGCTTCAAACAAGCCAGCCAGCCTTCTTTTATGGTCAGATATTCGCTTGTCTTATTATTGTCATCGATAGTACATTGTTCTCAACTTTGCGAAATCATGGTCTGGCGGCCAAGACTTGGTGAGTTTTATAAAGGAAATATTCCGTAAAACACCAGTAGGATAAGAGGAGAATCGAGTACTTGACCACTCTGGAGTACTGGCGTAAATAATGGCATGGGCCTTGCTTCCGTTTATTACTAAAGAATAAACAAGTCATGGATTGTCGAGACACTACCATGTGTATTAGCTGGTCCGTCTTACTCACTGTTGGATTCTTTGTTGACGCATGGCAGACATCACTCACTAAACACCAGCAGAGACCAAAGATCAGGAGGCACGGCGTCAAACATGTCATTTCCATACAATGAGCCTCCAGGCTCTCCCTATCTGTCTGTCCTACAGTATCAATCGTCTCCCCCCGACGAGATATGTTCCATACAACCCATCAAAAAACAAGAAGCAAAAAAACAAAAACAAAAACGACCAACACAAAAACAAACTCAAACACAAAATCGCCTCTTGGGCCCCTCAACTCAAACAAGTCCAGTGTGGTATCTTGCGCAACCACCAACGCCTCGCGCAAATGCTTTTGCCTCCAACGCCCCAAAAGATGCAGTCAAACATGTCGTATTATGTCCTCCATAGGAGGATCGGGAGCCATCCTCCCCCCTCGTTGCCTCACCCTCTCCCTCTCACTCTCACCGCCCAAAAAAACCGCCGCCTCCCCCTTACGCCTGGGAGCGGGTTCGCGACCGCGTCATGCGCTGCGGCTTGACGGGCGTGCCATTGCCCGCCATGCCCAGATCCTCAGCGGCCTTGGTGGCTCGCTTCTTCTGGGCAGTGGTCTTGGGCTTGGCAATGCCCGTCTTGCCCTGCGTCGCCTTGGCCTTGGTAGACCGGCCCTTCTTGGGCTTCTCCTCCTGGACGCTCTCCAGGGGCTCTCTCCAGCCGACGCACTTCTTGCCCTTGCTGCTCGACTCATCAGACGCCTGGCTCGCATCCGAGTCATCCTCGCCCTTGGTCTCTGCGTGCTTAGCCAGGACCTGGGCGGGATACTCTGCGCCACCCTTGTTCTTCCGGGTGTTCTGGCGCGTCTGATGAGTCAAGTCCTGCTGCTCGCTGCGGACGCTCGAGTTGAGGACAGCTCCGCCGTTGCGGCCCGCGCCAGACCGGTTCAGCTTGATCGGAGTTGGGATCGACGACTTGGGACCACCGCTGGTCTGCTTCTGGGTGCGAAGTCGGGTCGATCTTCGCGTGACTGGGCCCTCTTCCTCAGCCTCAGCCTCCTTCTCGACCGTCTCGGCGACTTGTGCCGTGGTCTCTTCAGCAGCAGCAGGGATATCCGCCATCTCAATCTCCAGGTCCGTCTTCTGGCGGCTGGTCTTCGTGCGCCGAGCTCGCTTGGGGGTGGTCTCCTTGGTGTCATCGTTGCTGGGCTTGGCCTTCTTGGCAGGTGACTGCACTTCACCACTGTCGTCGTCGTGCTTGCGCTTGTTCTTCTGCGGACTACCCCTGTTAGGGCTTCGTGCCTCCAGAGGCTGTCGCTTCGCAATCGGGGCGATGGGAGATCCGGTCTCAGTAGTAGTAGCAGTAGTACTCTGGCGAGAGCGCTTGATGAATTCACGCATGTACTCGCGGCCGGGGCTGTCATAATCTTGACGACGTGTGTCTTCTGTCTGGGCAGGAGCTGCTTCTTGCGCAGGTGTAGTGTTTGTAGGGGTCGTCTTGGCCTCGGGCGTGTCGACGACTTGCGCTGGGTTCTCAACAGGAGTAGTCTCAATATCGCTAGCTTCCGTGACCTGAATCTTAGGAGTAGGGTGGTTCACAGGAGTGAACGAGGTCTTTGGGGTAGCAGCGGGCGATGGTGTCGCATTCTGAGATGGAGTCGCAACTGGCAACTCGTTCCAAGCCATGACGAGCGTGTCGTCTGCAGTCATCTGCATAGGAGTAGTGGGCTTGGCCTTCTGAGAGGGGGTAGTCGCCGGCAAGTCGTCCCAAGACACAACAAGGGTTTCATCAGCACCAGTCGCTTGCTTCTTGTTCATCGGGGTCGCCTGGATAGTAGGAGTGTCGACAGGAGCATCATTGCTCTGCTGACCGACAGGGGTCTTCTCCACATCGGACCAGGACATGACAAGAGTCTCATCACCAGCCATGGGTGTCGCAAACTTGGGAGTCTGAGCGGTAGCGTTGACAGGCTTCATAGGGGTAAGGTTGCTCTGTCGTCGGGTTACGCGCTTGATAGGGACAGCAAAGGCAGATGAAGGAGGCTCGGCAAACGCAAGGGTGTTGTCATAAGCAGGGAGCTCGGGAGTCTCGAAGCCAGGAGTCTGCTTGGCGTCGTTGATAATGCCGAGGCCGGTGACATCAGGAGTCTTGAGCAGACTGTCAATAGAGGGAGTTCCGCGGACATCTCGGTGCTGGGTAGGGGTAAGGCCGCTTTGAGGAGAGCGGAACATCAGAGTATTGTCATTCGCAGGAAGCTCTGGGGTGCGGAAACCGGGTGTATCGGAAACAGTGTGTTCGTTGACGGCGCTAAAGGCAGTGACATTTGGGGTTCTGAGCATAGAGCTGATGGAACGAGGAGCTTGCATGGGCGAAAGCTGCTGGGTAGGGGTGTTCTCGACACGAGGGGTAGTGACAGACAACAAGTCCTGAGGAGCAGTGCTGACTGGGGTCTGGGCGACCTTGGTAGGAGATGAAGCCAGTTGCTCTTGCGAGGTGGACTGCTGAGTCTTGAAGGTAATTCTCGGTGAAGAAGAGATCGCAGAGGGCGACATCGTGAGCTGAGACTCATCGAATCCCTGGCTTGCAGGAAACATGTGGGCATACTCGGCCGATAACTTAAATCTGACAAAGAGTCTGCCGTTCTGCTCATTGACCACGACCTTAGCGTGGCCTTGGCATCTATCGTCGGCCATGCGAGACAGTGAGAAGACAGGAGCGGGAGGTGAAGAGACGTGAGTACCGAAAATGTCAGGATTTTGTCGCATGTCGATGTTCACGATGCCATGCTCAATAGTGGCGGTAGGGCCGTGATGAACGTTGATGGGAGCTTGCTCAGCCTGGTCGGCGGCTTCGGGGTCAGCTTGGACCAGCTCAACAGTGGCATCTTCTTCGACGGTTTGCTCAGTAGTTATCTCAACATCCTCATCGACGGGAGTCGCAATGGCAACCGCATCTGTCGTAGTCTCAGGCTCGATGTCCATGGTGACGTCTTCGTTGACAGGGGCGTCCACCGCATCTGTCGTAGTCTCAGGCTCAATGTCCATAGTGACATCTTCATTGACGGGAGAGCTAGTAGGGGCATCCACAGCATCCGTGGTAGTCTCAGGTTCAGAGACCTCCTCGACGACGGAGAGTCCAACATAATAAAGAGCATCCGTGGTAGCCTCAGACTCAGCGTCCATGAAAATCTCCTCATCGACGGGAGCACTGGTAGTGGCATCAACAGCATCCGCTGTGACCTCAGGCTCAGAGACCTCCTCGACGAAGGAGAGTCCACCATCATCAACGTTGGGAGAAGTAGACTTGAGTGGGGTAGAGATCGCAGAGTCGAAGAAGGAACCGATGGAGATATCATCGCGGAAAATATCCTGTTCTTGGAATCGAACCTTCTGGGGAGAAGAGGAGCAGCGACGGGCCTTGTCCTTAAAGTACTTGCGAAGCAGTGGCTCGCTCTGACGTCGGCGGGCCTGGTTGACATTCTTGATGCGCTTGGGCTCGCTGGCCCGGATAGAGCTGTTCATCCAAGAAATGGAAGAGTTGAAAGATGGCGAGACGGTGCCAAAGTCAAAGGCGGCGGGCTCAGCAGTTCGAGGAGTGAAGTCACACTTAGGCAGCTGAGGAGTGGTGGGAGGTAGGAGAGAGGCCAGGCCGATGGGGCTGTCAGTCTGGATGGGAGTAGCAGGCGCCCGCATAGAAGGGACGGGGGTAAAGGCCTGGGGGGGAGTGGGTTCGCGTCGGTTCCAACGAGAGGGTGTGGGAGCGACAGGTCGGGTATGCTTCACGGGTGAGAGACCAGAAGGCGACTCGTGAGGGACCTGTGTGCTACTCTCAAAAGTGGATGAATCGGCGTAAGATGGAGCTCGGAAGATGCGTCCAGGCTGAGGAGTGGTATCCTCGATTGATCCATCGAATAGTGAATCGAATGGTGAGTCGTGGGCGGCTGGGGTAGAATCGATACCGCTAGGAGTAATAGCTGGCTTCGCAGGGCCTGGCGAAGCTTGGATGGGTGTAGATGGTGCCGAATCGGACTTTGTGGGGGATGGCGATGCCTTGGGGCTCGAGCCAGGAACCAGCTTGAAAACGCTGTTGGTAAGAAGACGCATGCTCTTCTTGATGGGGCTAGTGAGTCTAGCCATTCGCTTCTGTGGCGATCGCGCCTCGGCCTTGAGAATTGGTTGGAGGATTGTTGTTGGCGTGCTGGGCTCAGTGCGGTCGGTAACATCGGACAGTCTAGGTGCCGAAGGGATACGCTCGCGAAGATTCAGCTGCATCTGGCGGATGACGTACAGGGCCTCTGCGATGGAGGCGGTGGCCAGGTTGACTTGATCATGGCCGTTTATCATTGCTCGCTCGATGATGGGGATGAGTTGATGGTAGACGGACAGTCTGTTGCCCCCGCTAGGGACCACTCGCACAGGCACGTCGATGATATCAGCCTCGGCATAGCGCTTCATGGGAACCACTTGCACATAGGCGCCGCGTCGGGCTGCCATCTTGTCTGCCAGCCGGGTGTCGGTAGATGTGGTCATGTAATAGTTAGTTACGTCAACTAGTCAAAGGTCAGTTACTGGCAACCAGTGTGAAAAGCATCAGACCTACCCTTTGCTTGCATCATGATGTTAACAATTTCAGCTTCGGAGCAAGGTTTTCCGTTGAAACCGACTTCACCCTGGATGGGCTGGAAGTCGTTGCTTCGGCGTCGGATACGTCGCGACTCTTCCTCGCGAGCAAATTCATCAGAAGCTGGCTCGGATTCAGGCGCGGGTGTTTTGAATGGTTTTGCGACAGCTTGGTCAAGGACGAAGCGGCCTCGAATGCGGAGACCGACTCGCTTCATGATCTGGCCCGTTTGACCAGTCGAGGAATGGCGCTGGATCGGGAGGCGAGACCAGGCGGGGAGTCGTGAAAGGGAAACAGGTGCGGCGAGATCCGCGCTCCATGACCTGCAATCGCGTTAGCTTTCCCATGTGTGGTGCAGCAGCATTGTGCGCAAGCCTACATGTTGGTGGCTTCGGTGCCAGTCCGGTCGCAGGAGAAGAAAGGGACGAACGAGTTCGGGACGGGTTGACTTGGGAGTAAATGTCAGCACGCAAGAGAAGCTTCGACGGGCAAGAACAAGAAGAAGAAGAGACTCACATCTTCATGGGCGGCAGTCCAAACCCCCAGCTGGGGAGAGGGAGATCCGCGGCCGCCATCGCGAAGGATGCAGCGCGGACGAGAGAAAGTAAACAAACCGCCCAAGCAGCGGGGCAACGATCAGGGAAGACGAGAAATCAGTGAGACGAAGCTAGATGAAGCTCGAAAACGCAGAAAAAGTCGTCAACTTGAAGATCGGAATGCGCAAGGCGTCAAGGAAGAAGTCGGGTACGATTTGCGCGCGGAGCGAAGTTTGGTGGGTGGGTGTGGGTGTGGTGTGTGTTTTTGTGTTTGGTAGAAGAGGTTGCTGGGATTTGAAGTGGGCGGGTACACACAACAGAATGCCAGACGCGTCGAGGTGCGGGTGCCAAACAACCGCGCGGGTCACGTGCGGGCACCCTTTTGGTCTCCACTAGGCACGACGCGCCTGGGTCGACGGCCGCCAGTGGTGGCCACCTGCAGGGATGAGTGAGGGGTTATTCAAATCAACGCTGTTTTTATTGTCGAATTAATTGGTGAGGATTGCCTGTTTGTTTCTCGATTCAGAGAGGCACACGTCGCAAAGTCTCGTTGGATCAAAGACGTTATAGAACATTGATGCACTACCCAGTTGGCGTCGAGCTCGGAGCGCATGTAAAATCGTAGAACAGCGCCCCAGAGCCAATCGCTTGAGCCTAATTAGAGCTTTGCTGAAACTCTCCCGATCAGCCACTTTCTTGACAATCCCCTGCACAAGGAAGGCCCCCGTTCTTGGCCTGCCAGGGATCCTTCTGATGTTTGTTTTCGGCACGGGCGAGGAGGGAATGGTGCGATGGTTTGCCTCACAATAAGCGTGTGGGTATTGGCATACCGCTGGGCTATCCTTGGCAAATTCTCATCGGCATCTCTTTATTTCTTTATATAACAGCAATCTTAGAGTAGGTAGGAGAAAGGATCCAAGGCAAAGTACAGCTATTATAGAGACTATCCTAACTGTTTGCTGATGTGTTAATTATCTCCCCTCCATGAGTAATAAATAGATAAATTCGATGCGATGCTGCATCGTCCTATTTGCATGAAATCCGTTCATATTTGCCATACAGCTCAAGAAGCATTCGTCAAGTGCTCCCCCCAGCCAAATGAGACGCCAAATGATGTTCCAGTCAACAAGCAAGCCCCAAGCTTAGTCATCACCATAGCTCCCCACTTCGACAAGGAGGGGTCCCACCCCGCCACTCCCCATGTCTTGAGCCGCGTGCGACCCAAACGTCATCCCTCCAGGCGGCCATCTCCAGACACATCCAAACCCAACCTCAAAACAAACCTCTCCTCCAAACGAAGAACGACCAACCCCTCACGCCGAACCAAATAATCCTCTCCTAATAGCAATCGCCCACGATGAACCGCCTCTTCGGCTCAAAGCCCACGGGCCCAAAGCCCACCCTCAACGGCGCCATCACAAACCTCGACACGCGCGTCGCGGCGCTCGACACAAAGGTCAAGGCCCTCAACGGCGAGCTGGCCGCCTACCAGGAGAAACTATCCCGGATGCGCGAAGGGCCAGGGAAGCAGGCCATCAAGCAAAAGGCCCTCAAGGTGCTGCAGAGGCGAAAGGCGTACGAGGGGGAGAAGGAGAACCTCGAGAGCCAGGTGTGGAACATGGAGCAGGCGCAGAACATGCAGGACAACCTCAAGAACGTCATGACGCAGGTCGATGCGATGAAGACGACCAACAAGGAGCTCAAGAAGCAGTACGGCAAGATTGACATTGACAAGATTGAGCGGCTGCAGGATGAGATGGCGGATTTGATGGATGTGGGCAACGAGATTCAGGATAGTCTAGCGCGGAGTTATGACATTCCCGACGAGGTGGACGAGACCGAGCTGGATGCTGAGCTTGAGGCGTTGGGTATGGAGGTGGAGCTGGAGCAAGAAATGGGTGGTGCGGTGCCTGGCTTCCTGCAGGACGAGTTGGTGCCAGAGTTTGTGGATGAGCCGCCTCAGACGGAGGACAAGGTGAAGCAGGTTGCGGGCTGATAGAGACTACGACACGGGCGATATATGAGGCCAGCTTCTCGTGTGTCAAGGCGCATTCCTTTTGCTACAGGCGTTGGTTGGATAAGGAGGTTTTCGCTCGCACAAGCATACCATTTTCACCGTCTTTTAGACCGCACATCACTTCCTCTCACGATGTGTTTTCATCCATCGCTGTATTGTGATCCTACAAGAATCTTCTAAAAGCACATAATATGTCGTACACTCTGAATTCCAAAGCACGCCTCCTCTGGGGTCGAGTTGGTGGTACAATCATGTTCCCGAAATCCGAGAAACCGCCCTTGCTATCGCGATGCAACCCGACAAACTCCCTGCTCAAATGAATGCTCTCCTTGAAAATGCGGACTGGCGCCGCCCCCCCCCCCGGTCTTAGTCGACCGTTGCAAAGAATCGTACAGCTTCCTCCAGTTCTGGGTCCTTGTTGCAGAAGTCCCATCCCACGATAACAGGGGCTTGACTGCAGCAGATAATCTTGCGGGCGTCAAACTGGAGCTTGAAGACGCGCGCTGGTGAGTTCTCTGCCGCAGCGATATGCGGATGGTGATGGCCGGGGGGCTGCAGCAAGTTCTGGGCCACGTTCTGTGGTTGGGCCGGCATGGCCGGTTGTACAGGCGGCGCGCCTTGAGCGGGTGTGAGGGCCACGACTGGAGGGTGTACGACCTGTCCTCCCAAGACAGGGTTGATTGGGTTGGTTGGGTTGGTTGGCATATTGGGGACAGCGACAGCAGCACGCGGGGTTGCATTACCAGCCCTTGGGTGACCAGGTCCGACGGCTGCGTTGCCATCTCCTTGACTTGGTTGTTGCCGTGTTGGCATCTGACTGAGCTGAAGGGCAGCCAGAGCATCCGTCACTACTCCCCTCAACTGGGCTCTGGCCAGAGGTGAAGTTTCGCGTTCGATGGCCGATTGCAGATGAGAGTGGTGAGCAATAGTCACCGGGTAAGTTGTGAGCACTCGCTGTACCGCGGCCGGTCCAAGCGGGACGGTCTGGTCGATGAGTGCCTGGTATGAGGCCGATGCTCGCTGGCTGTCCCCGTGGTGATCTCTTAACATCATGGGTCCCGTTGAGCCACTCGCGGGCGGAGAGCGAGTTTCGTTTGTCGCATTTGAAGCCCGGCCATGCGCAGGCCCAACCCTCGTCGATGCAAGGTTAGACGAGGCCGCGATAGCGTCACGCTGAGCAGCAGCCGCCGCTTCCTCCTGTCGAAGGTGGTGAGCAGGCTTCCAGACACCCTCCTTGTCGCGCCTCCAGACGATGATGCTCTGGTCATAGGAGCCGGACACAATGCGACCATACTTCCTACCGCCACCACCGCCAGGGGGGAGCTTCGCGCCGAATGCCTGGACGTCCTGGGGTCGCGAGCTTCCCGCATTCGCCCTACGATCCCTGCGGCGTCTTCGCTCCAGGTTATGGTCGATCTCACCAGCTTCAAATGCCCTGAAATACTCGGCATCCACCGCCTTGGCCTCTGCCTCGTCCTCGACCTTGCTGTAGGGCAGATCTCCAAAACCAGCCTGGACTGTGCGGACCAGGTGGGCGTGCCCTCGTAGTTGAGCCACCCTCAGGCCAGTTGGCGCGTCGAAGATACAGACCTCGTAGTCGCTACTACCGCTGACGATTCTTCGTCCGTCGAACTCGACGCACGCTATACCCTTCTCGTGCGCTGGGATGGTCTGGGTACAGACCTGTTCGGGCCAGTTCCATACCTTGATGTGCCTATCTCCAGAAACGGAAACAATGGTCCGATCACGAACCTGGATAGCATTTACGGCAGCGCTGTGGCCATCCAGACGGCCAATCATGGAGAACGCGGGCCTGATGGGAAGCTCTTGTGACAGGTCGGGCTCGTAGCCGTACCGTCGTAGGTTGGTCGGCACAGGACTCACCAGATCATTTCCACCGTATCCCAGGTCCCCATGCCGCAGTGGATGCCTGTTGAAGATCTTGATCGTCTTGTCTTTCGACGACGTGACGAGAATCCGCTTGTCGAACCGCACGTTGAGCACAGATTCATGGTGAGCTCTGGTCAACTTCTGCAGCAACTCGCCGGTCGAAAACTTCCAAATGAAAACGTTAGAATCACTGCTTCCAGAAACCAGGAGATCCTCTTCAGGATCAGCATCAAACTGGAGGCAGAGCACAGAGCCTATATGGCCAGTCAACGGTGGTCGGACCAGCCGGCGAGTGTGCACATCCCATATCCTCATGGTCTGATCCCTGCTGCCGCTCACAAGGAAGTTTCTGTCGAACTGGAGCGTGTACACGCATTCTTGGTGTCCTTCCTCGGGGAAGTTTGGGTGAGGGAACTGAAGAGTGGTGAACTTTCCCAGCTCCCAGTTCGACTCGAGTCTTCGCCGCATGGCATACAAGTACCGCCAGTTAATGCGATACCGGTTTCTACTGACATCCCAGGCATAGAGATTCGATGGCGGCAGCGTGTTGGATGCGTCGGCAGCTGACATGGGTGGCATTGAGAACTCGGTATCGCCGGTTGGCTCCTTGCGCTTTCCCCTTGTGTCTGATGATGAAGAGAAGCTCCGGTCCAGATTGGGGATCCTCGTGCCATCAAGGTCCATCTCCCCCATCGGGACGACAGCGGGCCTACTTGACGAAAATGACGACGTGGGACTCCCAAACATGCTTCCTGTGGTAGAGGTATCGTTGGGGCCAGGCGTACGGTCTCCATCGGTCATCTCAAGGTCTTCGTCGTTACTCTCAACGGCGCGAATCTTGTTGGGGTGCGCATCCTGCATCGACTGGACGCAGTTGAGCTGGCGGATGGAGTAGTTGAGGCCATTATTGACCTTGGCCTCACAGGCGACGATTTCGGACGTGATGGTCTTCCATCCTTCCATGTAGTATAACCGCTCCCATAGCTTCCTGTCCAAGGCCAACTCGTACCAGGCACGGCATGTCTGGGTCACGCTAACCAGGGAAACGGGATCGAGACAGCCGAGGATCTTGAGGCAGATTTCGGCAGGGAGGTACTGGATGAAGTCGATGTAGAGTCTCGGGTTCAGACGGTGGACGATCTCGGCGATGACGGACGTGGGGAGGTTATCGAGAAGGGCCATGGTCAACTCTGCAAGATATGTCAGCAACTCATGTCGATAGACCAGTCGAACGGTGATCAGTACCAGTCTTGACATGGAGCGGAAGAAGCGACGAGTTTGCGACGAGCCATGCGCTCAGGTCAGAGGGGGACCTCAAGGAAGCGAGAGCGGACGAGAGGTCTTCATTGACGGTTGGCGTTAGAGGATCTTCGGAGTAGCCCTCGTCGGGCTGGTGAGCGGGAGAAAAGGGATCCATGGAGGACAAGGCTTCCTTCTTGGACATGGTAACGAGGCTCGAAGCCCCCTGTTGACGAAGCAGAGCCCCAGACGGGAGAGCCGACGGGAAACCAAGAACGGGTTTGGAGCGCGAGGAGTCGGCGCTTGGCCAGATTTGCGCGTGTGTCGTCGGGGGATGGGGGATGGGTCAAAGGGTTGGGGGGTCGTTCGTTCGGTGGGAGGACGAAGCGGTGCCACAACAGGACGCGCGGATAGCGGAAGGAGCGCGAAGCAAGAGATGGAGCGCAGAGCAACTGATGTATCGAAATATACGGAAAAGTATGCACACGGCTATGTACCGCAAAAAGACGACCGACCGGGAAGATGAAGAGCTTGCGGACGCGAGATGGATGGATGGAATGGACGGAATGTATGTTGGAGATGATGACCACCACGGGATGAATGTGACGGCGGTGGAAGTGGAGGTTTCAGGCTCCACTGCAAAAGCGCATTGGATCCTGGATTGGATGGATCCATCCTGCCATGGATCCATCCATCCATTTCGAATCGTTTGTTTCTATGCCGGTCGAGATGGAGTGGGCGGCTGTTTCTGGGACCTCCCTATGGCTTAGCGCCAAACCTTCCAAGTTCAGCTGTGGCGCCCCATAGCGGCACTCGACGCAGGGTGAGCCCCTACCTACCTAGACTGGAGGCCAAGGGGCATTAGGCACCTGGGGGCGGCCAGCTGCAGCCTTACAAAGGCCGACTGCGAGTCATTGCGAATGTGTTGACAGCACGCGGGTGGATGGAAACCGGGCCTCTTCTATGCCGGGAAAAGAGTGAAAACTGAAACTATTGGTTCAATCGATCAATTCCCATGCTCTGGCTTTTAACACCGAAACCTGTTTTGTTCAAATCCGTGCGCGAGACGATGCGGCTCAACCGTCGAGGCCGCAGCACGGCGTCAACTGGGGTGCAGCAGCCGATGGACGGGGGCGGGAGGCGTCCACATCCATCGGCGAGAGTCCAGCCCGCGGGGGCGAGATCTGAGTCTCGGGTAGGACATGGACCACGAAACGCTGCAAGCATAAGACCACACCTTTTCTTTTTGTCATTATATTTGTAAGAGAAAGATGGAGTCGTCCTATGATCTACGAGTCTAGAGGCTTCTAATTGTTCCTTTGTCTTGTTTGGGTTCTATATTGCGCAACCATAAGCTGAGGTCGCGTGACCTTGAATCAACAGCACACAAAGAAAGGCTTTTGTGTGTGGATGCCTAATGTGCGACTCTGCTTGACAACATACATACCTACTCCAACACAAAGAAAAAGGGAGCGGATATTTAGCATACTAATTTAGCTATTTGACATACCTTTATTCTTATACCTTAGTATAAGGATAGGTAACCAGCACGGGCAGTCAAGTGGTATACCAAATAGCCAAGTTGGTGTGCCAAATATCCACTCCTAAGAAAAATCATGGATGGAAATTAATGGTTAAAAATACAGGGTAGGTTCGTACAATCATGCTTCAGAATATCATGTTAAAATCGTCCATATCCCACGGAAAATCCTGCAGAAGCGTGTTCCAGTCCGGCAAGCCGTGCTCATCAACATGATGCTGGGTCTGGGTCTGGTCGGGCACGCGTCTGCTGTCATCAACATCAGTCTGACTCTGTGGACGGCCATCTGCGTTTCCCGATACCACTTGGGACTCCCCCTCCGCCCCTGCGCCGTCTCCCTGCATCATCATCATGGCCCTCTCCCGCAGAGTGGTGAGAACCGTCCACATCAAGCCCCTGTGAGCTCCATGTTCCCCAGGGTTGACGCTTTCTAGGTGCTTCTCTACCGCTTCAAACGCCCTTGACGCGTTTGGCCCCCGGGGACAAGCGCATAGGTGCCTCAGGATGTAAAATATCATGTGATATTGAGGAAACGCGCGGGTGATCCAGCGATAAGGCGCGAGGTCTTCGTCTTCGCACATGTGGTTGCACTGCTCTAGCACGCTCAGTGCATCGCATAGGTTATCCTCGGTGGCCCAGAACGCCGTGTCGTCTGGCTGATGCAGACTCTGCCACTGCCGACGACTGACAATATCAAGCTTCTGCACGAGGAAGCGGGCGATGACCGTCGTCATCCTCTGCTCTGGGATGAGGGGGTTGCAGCACTGCAGGATGTCGTGGGCTCGAGTGGCCGCTTCTCTGACCACCTGGGCCCGAACCTCCTCTCCTGGTGTTACTTTAGTGGACCAGCCCATCTGGAATAATCGTCCCCATGCTCGTGCTATTTGGATGTTGACAATGGATAGGGTCATGCGCGTCCAGACTGATCTGGGTTCGGGGAGCTCCTTCATGTCTGGCGAGAGATCACTGTCGTGGAGGTTCCGGGGCTGGTCGACCGAGTACAGCGGATTAGGACCTGATGGATTCTGGAGGCCGTAGTCTTCGCCTCCTCTGCCGTCCCGCTCTAGGAAGTGCCACCACAGACGCCGGCGGATCTCGGACTCGAACGGGGATAGCCCGAGTTTCTGGCCGTCTCTGTGAAGGCCGATGGATTGTGCTGCTCGGAGGGCGAGGCCATTCATTATCCAAACTGCTCGGCCTGAGTTGTTGATTCGCATGGCTGCCTGTTGTTCCATTAATATCAAATCAAGTGATTGTTACGCTGACACTCACCAGGTAGACTGCCAGAGCCTGGAGTAGAGGAATGGTTGGATTTTCCAAAAAGTTTGCCTCTGCAAGAGCTTGCTCCAGACCAGCCTTGAAGCGATGGAGGACTTGTTGCCTGTCTTCCCCCAAGATGGCCTCTGCAACGTCTAGGTCGAGAGCGGTGGCTGACGAGTAATATATCGCAAAGCAGACTCCCAGGTCCTCGGCTGATGCTTTAGAAGGACCCTGCAGCACTGTGTAGAGTCGCACCTCGGTCGTTGGAACATGCATGATCTTGGTGCAGGGGTCAACGCTTTCCACAAACATTTTCCACAGTCTCATGGCCAGCGGCCGTGGAGGATGGAGGCTGGCAAGGGGTACTGTGGAGGAGGTGTTTGAAAGAAGGCCCATTGGGTTGAATGGCGAAGCAATGGTATTCGGGGGAGACTCGCTCCTAGGTGTCGCCAAAGCCGTCCGTACATCGTGCTCCTAAACATAATGTTAGAGGGTGTTTTGTATTGGTGGGTGACTGCGACTGGTTGGTTTCACACCTGTTCGATGACACGAGAGAAGAGAACCTCATTCACATAATGGCTAACTCGGCCTTTGCTGAACAAAAGACCCTCACGATGATTCTGCTCTGTGGTTTCTGATACTGACGGATTACCCTCCCTCGAAACGAGGGCTGTGGATGGGGTTGGCTGTGGAGAAGCTGTCTGGCCAGACTTGAAGGCCTCGAGGGACTTTTCCATCTCCGAGATTCGAGTGGCAACATCGTTGATGGTGGTCTTGCGCGTTCGGCGAATGACATCTCGCACGGGAGGATACGAACAAGGGAACCCGCCGCGCACGCACTGGGAGCAGGGCAGCTTCTTGTCGCAGCGGACCTTTCGGCGATGGCAGACGGCGCAGGACCGCTCGACATTGCGGCTCGACTGGGTCCGAGGCCGGGATGCCATGGTTGAAGGATGACGAGCGCCGAGACCTCGACGGGGGCGGTGTCGGTCGGAGAGTCTACCTTTTAGATGTCCTCTGAGACCTTCGGCGCCGTGTCGTCAGCGAGGCCGAGCAATATATGTCCAGGCGGTCTATTCCCGAAAGCTCGGGGTATTGCAAGGTGGAGAAGAACTGGACCCAAGCTAAGCAGGCTTATCAGACCTAGTTTCCCCGGCCGATCTAGCTTCGGTCTCGGCGCATGTACATCCACCGAGGCCGAACGACGCAATCAGGAGCCGCCATTGAGAGGGTTGCTTCCATGAAGGATTGTACTCGGTGTTTCGCTGTTTGCTCGCGGACTTAGACGTTGGATGACGAATTCAGGCATTGAATGGAGCCCTACGGGGCTGATGGACCCTTTTCTTTCCCGAGCCCGTTTTGCTTGAGTGCCCGGTATATAACATTAGCTGCTTCTGCTGTCCTCCCACAACCCTGTTTATCTGATCCTCAGAGCAGCAGCATCTCGACAGCTTCACGACTGTGTGCAGAACATTTTTAATTCTTTCAAAAATGGCAGCATCAAACACTCCGTCGTCACCTCACATGTCCGAGCTCACGCTCCAGGCCGCAGACCAGAATCAGATCAACAACCCCAGTCTGCGGGAAAAGTCAGACTTGGAAGACGGCAGCACGCAGCCGACAGCAGCACCACCCCAGAGTGGAGCTCCGGATGGCGGACTCAGAGCTTGGCTTGTCGTCCTCGGCGCTTGGTGTACTTCTTTCTGCAGTTTCGGCTGGGTCAACAGTATGTGTTGTCTGAGATGGATGTTGATTTGTATGTATCACTGACGCTGGATACCTAGGTGTTGGAGCTTTTCAGGAATACTACCAGAATGACCTCCTGAGTGATTATTCGCCAAGCACCATCGCTTGGATCCCCTCGCTACAGATCTTTTTCATTATGGGAATGGTACGCTTGCATTTACCTCTTTGCATTTCAATTCACTGACTTTTGCAGGGTCCCATTATCGGGAAGCTGTACGACACTTATGGCCCTCGCCAGCTTATCCTCGTTGGAACCTTCTTTCACGTCTTTGGTGTCATGATGGCCTCTATCAGCACCCAGTACTACCAACTCCTTTTGTCGCAAGGAATCTGCTCCGCCATTGGCGTCTCTGCCATCTTCCAACCCGGTAAGTTGCCATGCACTTCTATCTCATGCAGTGTCACTAACATCCATGACCAGCCCTGTCAACGATCCATGCATGGTTCGACGGCAACCGAGGAGCCGCCTTTGGCATCCTCTCCACCGGTTCAAGCATCGGTGGTGTCATCTTCCCCATCATGGTCACCCGTCTCATCAAGGAGATCGGCTTCGCCTGGGCCATGCGCGTCTGCGGCTTCCTGATCCTCGGCCTTCTCATCGTCGCCAACATCACCGTCAAGGCTCTCCACCCGCCGCATCCCCAGAACCTGAGCGCCTCCCAGATGATGAAGCCACTCCGCGAGCCAGAGTTTGTGCTCGTCACTCTCGGCTTCTTCTTCTTCACCTTTGGCATGTTTGTTCCGATCAATTACCTTCCTGTCCAGGCGCTCCAGGCCAGCATGAGTCCCGGAATTGTCGACTACCTTGTCCCCATCCTCAACGCCGGCAGTTTCTTTGGACGCATAATCTCAGGTATCTTGGGTGACAGGATTGGAAAGTACAACATCTTCGTCATCGTCTGTTATCTGACTGGCGTCTGGATCCTTGCCCTCTGGATCCCCTGCAAGACCGACGGCGGAATCATTGCCTTTGCCGCCCTCTTCGGCTTCTGCTCCGGCGCATACGTCTCCCTCGTCGGACCTCTCGTCGCCCAGATCTCGCCGCTCCGCGAGATTGGCTTCCGCACTGGCATCGTCTTCTTTATTGCCTCGATCAGCGGACTTGTCACCAACCCCATCGCCGGTGCTATCCTCAACAGGCCGGACGGTTGGGTTGGCGTCAAGGTCTTTGCCGGAGTGTTTTGTCTGCTTGGCACAACATTTATCCTCTGTGCAAGGGTTCACCGTGTTGGATGGAAGGTTAATGTTGCCTTTTAATGCAAGACATTCTTATGCATTATTATAGACTTGGAAAATAAGGAGGGGCGGGTTTTATAGATTGTAGAAGGATATGCTCAGGACGCCCTGTTGGTTTTTGGTACATTTCTCATCTCACTACTAACATTAAATATGTCTTTATACCTTAGATAGATATTAACGCTAATACGCCATTCGTTGCCCAGTGTCTCCATCTATTAACAGGCTACCATCTCGTGTAGCAGAGGAATCTACCTGGAGCTGACCATCTCAAGCCAACTTGAAACGCTTTCAAGCATCAGAACCAAGCTCATCAGCGTCTACACTCAAGTCTACATGTACCAAGTTCGCTTTGTGCTACAATACAAGGGGAAAAGTCCATCGTGCTCTCAGAAACAGCGTGAGCGCCGATGGGTGGAAGCAGATGTGGAACGGCATTGAGGCTGATGAAGAATACAATTGTAGTTCTAGATCAAGGCTTCAAGGCTTCCTACCCGCTCCGTATGGCCTTCTCCGACACCTTGACAACACAGTCGCCCGACGGTCCATTCTCCGACACTTCAACAACACAGTCGCCCGACGGTCCAACAACCAGCGTCAATTGGAAATCGCATTTGTGATACTCCGTACTGCCCCACCAGGTTCGCGCGCCGGAACTCAGCTTCGCACCCTGGCGGACTTCGATATCGACGCTGTAGAGCTCTCTCATTCCCCTTTCCCGTCCTTTGGTTGATTAGCAATGAAGGATGGTTCAGCTTCGATATGGAGCACTCACCCTCTTCCGTGTTCTTGGGCAGGAATTCTTCTTGACCCCTTAGCCACACAATATGCTCAGTCCATTTCCTTTGGTCGCTCTTCTTCAGGCGCTTGGTGATGTTGAAGGGTATTGGTTTGTCGACCTCGATGGTCTCTCCAAACTTTACCAGCCAATGAATCTGATCTGTTGCGAATTTGGTCGTGTTCGCGGGGTATTGCTTGGTGTTTTTGCTGGGAGCAAACCCTTTAGGTCGTGGTTCCTCGACGATGATGCCATAATTCGCTCGTGCGATACGTTCTCGGAGTGCGCGAGCCTTGGTTCTTCGCTCGTAGAGAAGGCCATGGACCACGACCGTCCGACCATCACCCGGAGCTCTTGAGACCTTTGATACGGCGACGCAACTATCCGCCGCTTTTGCCAAGTCACCGAAGTACGTGTTCAATTCTTTCAAGACGTAATCGGAACTCCCCAGGCCACCTGAGAGAACGACGTGATCCTGGCGGGGATTAGATAGAGAACGACCGATGACTGAATTGCAGCCTAGACTCTCACTTACCACTTGTCTGACTGTGCCTTCAAGGCCATTGTTGGCTTCAAATCTGCTAAGTGCCTTCTTAATAAGACCCTTGATTTCCTGCAATGCTGTATTGAAGCAGCTTTCGAGTTGCTGCCTATTTCAGGGTTAGCTCAGCTCAGGCTTTACTTCATCTTTTCCTGGGCGTGTGTCAGCAAAAGATCGCACCTTGTGAAGAACAAACGGGCTCCCTGGATCCCAAGGCCCTGATTGTCGTACGACTCTTTGACCCCCGCCACTTTGATATCGTATTTGTCGCTGGACTGATCCCAATCCTCTGACCCAAGTGTGTGCTTCCAGCTCTGGAAACTGTCACTCTGTGATGCTTTCAGGGCAAAGTCTTTCGGCAGTTCTGATCGAGCCTCGGGATGCTCGTTGATCTGATCTTCGATAAGCTTCGCGAACTCGCTGTCGATCCTTGTAGAACCAACGCCAACACCGTCGACGGGCTGTATTTCCTCCAAGGTCAGCGAGTTGGTTGTGTTGGCTGTTGCCTTGACGAAGGCAAGATCAGTTGTTCCTCCTCCTGCATCGATCGATAGAATGACGTCGCCCCTCTGGAAATCTTTGATCGTCTCCAGGTGGCATGTAAAGACCGCAGCAGCCTCAGCTTCCGTTAGCCCTAGCATAACTTTGTGGAGTTTCTGCTTGCCAAACCCTGCTTTGGAGACTATATCTCTGAAGCAGTGACTGACGGGGGCTTCCCATGTCGTTGGGGCGCTGAAGATGAAATCGATTTTCAGGGAGTCCCAGGTCTTGAGCCTGAGCTGTTGGCTGAAGGAAGAATCAATCTTGATGAGCTCAGGGATCTTCTTGCTGATGTGGGTGTAGATCTGCTCCAGGTACAGTGTCACAAGCTTGTGTACCTGACTCATCTTCTTCGGCGTGAAAGGCTCATGCCCACCGCTTGTCAATCGCTTTTCATGCTCCTTTGGGTCCAAGAGCAGCTTAAACAACTTCCACTTTTTGTCTTCAGCCAGCTCTTGGCAGAGAAACCCCCATCTTGTCTCCCCTCTACTCGCATCTTTGGCCAAGACAGACGGGACCTTATATTCTGTTCTAGCCTCTCCAGGCCACTGACTGATGATGTTGGTTTGGTCCCTCCCCTCGTTTGGGGTGTTCCAAGTGACACCTTTAAATGTTAGAAAATCAGAGATAATTCAATTCTTGAGCGGATCGAGGCGTTCGCATACCTGTATAGGTGGTGCCGAAATCTATGCCGACACAAAGGTCCGGCTGAGGATCGGTCATGGCGACTACCTTCCTAGCCAGCATCAAGTGCGACGGCGAGCAGGTACGGTGGTTAGATGCTGGGAGATCAATGTAAGGTAAGATGGACGGAGAAACATGAAGAACGTCGGTCATGGTGGAAGGCGGCATTAACCTCCATACCTAGGTAGGTGCCTACCTACCTATCCGAGGTGCCTGCCTCAGTTGTGCTTTGAGGCTTTCAGCTGAGTCCAGGGGTAAATAGGCCCCGCACTAACCGTGCCTACCTAGGTAGGTATGGATGGACACCGTGCAGAGAGGCACCCGCCTTTGTCCATGGAATGGATGCATCCATCAACCTAGGCTTGCAATGTTTGCTCGACGCGAAATTGGAATGTGCTCAGCCTCTGCAAACAAAGACCTCCTCTCCTCTTTTCTCCTTTCCCACTCCACAAAGAGTCTCAGGAAGCCGGCATCTGAGAATGCGGCCCAACTTCGTATTCTCCATTCAACATCCATCACTTCCAGACCATTTATCAAACTTTTGACGGCAACTCCTTCCCAAGTTTCAAATTGTCAGCAACTCCCTTTGTTCGTCGTCCTCCGCCCAGAACGATGTCGTCCCGTCAGACAGACGAGCGTTCGACCTCCCTAACCGATGAATCCGCATCCTCAAGGCTTTCGACAGCCTCGACAGCTTCCGCTTCCTCCGTCTCGGCTTCGAGCGCTGCTTCAACTGAGGTGTCTACAGATGCCGCTGATACAGAGACTTCCACCGCAAAGCCGCCGACAGAGTTCGTAACAAAAACAGCAATCAAAACAGCAACAGCAACCATGACTACACCAGCGACAGGAGGCAGTACGGGAGGGTCAAGCGCTATCAGCGCCGGGATTGGAGCAGGAACGGGAATAGCGATTGCCGGCCTGATATTGCTTTTGGTCGCAGCTGTTCTCTTCTTCCGCCGCCGGAAACGACGCCATCCCGATCCTGCACCACCACCTACACCAGTCGCCGAGACCAGCCCCAATGCGTCGCTTGAGTCATTGCCAGAAGAGCTGGGCGCATTCAATGGATTCGTTGGAGTACCGAGCCGTTTACTGTTGGATGGGGGATCCGACAGCGTGCTCATGCGGCAGCTCGCCTCTCTGGGACTCCTGATCGAACGTCACGCTTGGGTCCATTACCATAGTGACACCATTCTGGCAACACCAGACACTCTCCACGCGTCCCTGCGCCAGCTTCAGTTGAGTGAGGGCACTTGTCGTGTGGTCGTGAACTTGTCCATTGATCCGAGCACCCGTTCCGTCGCCATCCGTCATTTATTGGCGGTTGTGATATTCTTGAACCTCGACACCCGCTCTGTTGGCTTGCTTTCTTTCCTGCCGTCGACTCTCAAGGAATTCTCTCAGTCGCGGCGCAGGGCTTCCAGGGAGAGCCGGGATTCTCTTGGTAACCACACCCATCCATCCTCATGCATCTTCTTCCGCTGACTCTGAGTGTCCGACCCAGTTGAAACGGCTCTTGTGTCCTGGAATCGAATTACTGCCTTCCTCATGCATGATAATCCTGAAGCTCAGACCCCTTTGCCGCCACCACCGAGCGTGGAATCCCAAGTCAAGGCACTTGCCACTCTGCTCGAAGAATTCTTAGTCCATTTCGCTGGCAATCACTCCCCGGCCGAATGGCAGGCGGGCCTCGCAGGTGTCATCCGCCAGTGTGTCAAGTTCGGTTACGAGGTCTTTTCGAATCCGAGTGACTGGCAATTTACATTCCCACAACAGGAAAAGGGAGTTGTTGTTGTGCCAGGCCTCGAACAACATCGCGGCAACATGGGAGAGCTGTATGATCCACCAAGGGTAGCTTTGCCCCCCGAGGTCGTCGCCATCGATCTCAAAGAGAACTAAGCACTATTCTCACAGCGAAAAGGTCAACGGAGTTATTCGTAGAAGCCGGCCGGCTCTGGGCCTCTTTGTGGGATACTACTTAATACTATGCTATAGGTGCATAGGTTTCAGAGGAAGGGCACGAAGTAGCAAGAATCTAGGGTTTCATTTGATCTCAACCTAAGCCTTGTCACTGTAGCCAAGCGACGCCTGTACTCTTGATGTAATGGTTCCTAATGACACATACTGAACCCCCACTCCTCGGGAAGGATCTTACTGTCAATATAACCAACTGTGTGTTCAATCCGCATCAAAGTACACGCTCGCCGCAAGGCAAAAAGAAACCCTCCACCCCTCCTCCAGTTATCACCCATGTTGGAACCAGGCTCGTGAGTCCAGAGTCTGAAACTCGCATAGGTTCTCATCATACGGTTCGGTAAAGGGTATTGTCCTATCGATCGGGGGGTTGAACAGGTCGAAAGATGCCCGCCCACGGACATGTGCAGGTTGAGATCCACTGATCCCCTGTATGCGTCGACAAAGTCTTTCCACGTTGCTGTTGTTCTCTTCCATCTCTGGCTTTAACTTTTCGTAGTCCTTTAACCCGGATCGCAATGAGATGTTCAATACATGTTCAAACAAGCAGATGGTAGTCTGAGACCTGAGACTCTGCACCAGCTCTTCCGCCTTCTCCAGGGTCCCATGGGCATGAGTCTTGGTCTTCTTGGCGTGTTCGGCAAGCTTAAAGTGTGTTTCGAGGAGCTCAGGAAACTCGCTGAGCAGCTTGCCCAGCTTGAACACATTGCGCTTGTAGCTTTTGATTTCTCGGAGAGCGTCGTCGAATCTGCGTTTGGAGGAATTCCGGGCACTATCCGGAGAGGAACTCATGATTGACCGTTTCGAGTGACCGTTTCGAGAGATGGTGGAACTGGACTGGCCTTCAAGCCCAAGCAATCAATAACTACTACCTGACTGGCTGCCCGCTGTTTTGGTTGGTTTTGAGGGCCCCGCCCTGCCCGATCAGCAGGGCAGGCCAGCACACGGCCCCGCTGCCCCACCCGAGCTCGGCCTGCCCCTGGAAACAATCACAATCCCTGAGAGTAGGTACCTTACGGAGTTATGACACTATCTAGAACCAACTGATTCTATCTTGAAGTCTGTTAAACTTTAGGTGGCGATGAGTAGTGGGAGAAAGGCTGATGCCTACTTGACTGATGATGTTAATGTGGTGGCATAGTATGTAGTTCTCGTTTTTCTACGGAGTAACCTCCCGCCCGTGGTTGGTTGATATCCCTGTCGGTATGCGAATTGGACCTTGGCTGCTTTATTGACGTGGTTCTTGGCAGAGCTAAGCGTTTTCGACCCCTGTCCCTACATCCATGCAATCATGGATCTTGCCGGCAGCCGCCAGTTAGTTGTCTCCCGACCTGCTTCAACAAGCCCTCGCAGAGACCTTCTGTCGCCCTGCCCTCTTTTCCCGCCCTCTCATCGAGCCTCAACTAGGTACCTACCCCCCGGACGAAGTAGAAGTATCCATCCGCAAAGATGGTCAAAACCTACTTCCTCGCCCCGCAGTTTACGACGGCACCACCTCCAGAAGGACCCATCAAGCTTGGCTCCATCCTCCGCAACCTCACTGAATTCGACCCTCTCAATCCGATAGTCCAGGCGATCCCCGAGACTCAGCTTTACCCCGTCGACAAAAAGACTGAGTTCCAGATCTCCCTACGTGAGCTTCATTCGGCTGATTTGGGTCTCAGAGCCCAAGTCTTGGGACTGCTTGGCTTGGGCATAGGCGCATCCATCGAACGGACCAAGGGCAGCAACAAGGTGCTCTCATGCCAGGAACTGGAGACCTTCGCCTTCAACCCGAGCGAGTCCTACATCAACGGCAGTATGGACGATTTGAATGTCAGATCATTTATGCGGTCAAGCAGATTCAGGGTCCCTGTGTACATGGTGACAGGACTCAAGGTTGCCCGCGGTGCGTCGTCAACATCGAGCACCAGTAGGACCGTGGCCCTGGAGAGCGATGTTAGCCTCGTTCCCTCTGGGATTCCCGTGCCAGTCGGTATGAGAGGTGGCTATGCGAGTAGCACTGAGGAGGGCGAGAAATGGGACGCCTCGACCGATTTCATCGTGGCGTTCAAGGTGAGGAAGATATGGTTGGAACGCAAGGGGGCGGTCAAGCACCAGGCGTACAACAAAAAGGCCGTGATGCAGGATGGAACGTCTTCCAGCCGTGAACCCGAGTTCACTATTCGATGGGACGACGAACTCACGCTTGAAGAAGTGAACGAGATGTTTGGCAAAACGGAGGATGGCATGTGAAGGCGGCGAAGGGGTCGGGTCAAGCGGTTCATGTCAATCAACCACTGCCGTGTTTTGTGGTCTTGAGCCGATTAGGAGGCCCCAACTGTATTTTCATGATGTTTATTTGTTGATATTGTGCTCCCGTTGACCTTCGGGTCGGAGGTCAACACCACCCCCTTAGCCACAGCAACAACAATGTCGATCAACCGCTGGGCACTTGAGCCCGAGGAGAACTTGTCACGGTTTCTTCAGAGCCTCTCTAAGCCAGTCATGATCCCCGGCCATTGTATCTCTGCCTTCGGCCACCCTGCCAGGACAAACGTAATCATAGCCAGATCGAGCTTCAGAAGCCTTGAGGAATATCCGCTTCATTCCTTCCCTTTTGAATGCTAAGCGGCGTAGTCTCTTGTCCTCCTCCGATTCACCAAAACACGCCTCCACGAGGGTCAGGATGTTGGCTGCCATTCCGGCGGCGATGGGCGTAGAGAAGGATGTGCCTGGAGGCAACAACCCGCCCTCCTTGAGCGGCGAAGGAATGCTCTCCCCCAAAGTGCTAATATTAGCACGACGTTCCACAGGGCTGGGGTTCATTCTGCTAGGATTCCCGTGTCCGTCAGTCGCATGAATGGCCAGTACCTTGTCCATACTTGCGGGGAAGGCCCTCGACCTGTTTGCGCCGTTGTTGGAAGCCGCAGCGAAGACGATGATACCCTGAGCTTCCGCCTTTGAGATGGCATCATAGATGCTTTCGGCGTCGTCTATCGCAGCGGAGATATTGATGATGTGAACTTTGAGCTCTATTGCCCAATTGATTGCCTGACGACTTGGTCAGCTCAGCTTCGTTGGAGAGGGAGAGGAGGTGCGCCGGCCACAATACCTTGACATACTGGTCCACGCCATCTATCTCCTTGTCACGACAGACCTTCGCGATGTAGAGGTCCACGTGCGGCGCCATTTCCACAACCAAGGCTGCCACTCTTGTTCCATGCCCATTGACGTCGTGCGAGTCGCCTCCAATAAATGATTTTACATGTTTGAGGGATGTACCACTTCCCTCTCGCACTGCCTTGAAGTGTATCTCCCCCTCGTCCACTCCAGTGTCGAGGACGGCAACCTTGATTGCATTTATTTTCTTCAGCGGTCTGATCTTGTCGTCGTAGAATGTTTCGGCCTGATACATGAATTCTTCCGCCGTTTTCTGCTCGTAAGATGGCTGCGTCTGCGACTCCGGGCGGATGGTTTGTTGGAGCTCAACGGGGACTGTCGCTTTGTAGCCTACTGAACAATTAGGGTCGCGCCCATTTCTCGAAAGGCAAGCTTCGGATTTCTTGACGTTGTGACGCTCATTTCCCCCCTCGTTCTTATCAACTCTGTTGACGTGGGATCCCTCTCGAGTCGCCATCCGATGATGAGTGCCGGTGCAATCCCGGCCTGCCTCCAGGTCCAACTGGAGTCGTGAGGAATTGGCTTTTCTGAAACTCGATATCTTTTGCGCCACGGCTCCGAGCTCTTTTGCAGTCTGCGGAAGTCGTATCAAAGACAGCTCTGGCGGACCTGCTTCATCGCAAGAGACTCGCGCGGATCCAGCTTGGAGCCTTGGATGGGGATCCCCCGTCTTCAAGTGGTGGTCGTTGTCCTCTCTGAAAAGGCCCCCAAGCACCTCAAGAAGAGGGTGGGCGTATCTCGACGATCGCTCATGGTCCTGAGATAGGGGTTGGTCGTTTCCCAGCCCAAGCAAGGCCAGCCTCAACTGAAAGTCGAGGTCAGCCCTGGAATTCATCAAGGTCAGGCTTTTGGTCTCATTGTCGTTGGCAATGCTCTTGGTGATGAGTTGTATCAGCTTCCTAGGGTCCTCATACTCGTCGTCGATCATGATGGCTGCAAAACCAGCTGAGGCTGTCGCGGGGCGGAGGGGGTTAATCCTCCGGTACGGGGAGAAGCAGGGAGACAAGATTGCCAGTCAGGCCCTTTGTGCTCGTGAAGCATGAAAAAGGTCGCTTGGTTGCCTCGTTTGGAGGCTTATTCCCTCCCTGCAACGGATCCCTGCCATCAGCCAGGGGGGGTTGCGCAGCTCATCCGCTCCTCGCACTGTCCCAGCCGCAATCGTCAGGGGGGTCAGCATAAGAAAAACCCCGAGCCAGGCAGAACCTTGGATTGCCCAAGCACAGTGGACACGGTCTCAACCCGTCATGACGCCGCAAGAGCTGGAGAAGCGAGACATCTCCGAGTTGGCTCTCATCTGCAGAGACCTCTTTATCAACTATGCTACTCTTGACCCAGCGTGCTCCGCGCCACGCAAGATGGCAGCGCGGCAGCAGGAACGTTTCTTCACGTGGGAGTCTGACTTGGCCGTATTCGCTCGGTCTAACACATCGCTCGACTCCGAAGAGGTTCGCGCCTTGGCGGTAGAGCAGCTTTCCGTGATACGAACAAATCTAGAGTTTGGTATGCTGCCATGATCAGCTTAAGAGCAATGTTGAACTCTGGACAGGACAAGCTAATAGCGAGTTCTAGCTGCGTCGAAGGACACAGAATTCCCGGGCAGGTTGGATGTTTTGAGCTTGCCCGAAGAAACCCAGAGACGAGAATGGATCCAGCAATTGGAAGGAACGCCTTCAGAGGCTTTACACGCGGTCAAAGCAACCATGGATAGACTGGACGAGCTCGGAGAAGCAATTCGACAACACCCGGCCCTCGATCACGAAAGCCAAGTCGAAGGCTCCACGGAAAGAGACAGAGAGAGGAGTGGCTTCATGTCGATAAAGCTAGCTGTCCAGTCCAATTCCCCGACTGCCTCTCCCTCCTTGCAGAATCGTCTTGTTGCCTCGGTCCTGGAGCGGCACAATTCCCTCCAACAACTGATGAAGCAACGGCAGCAGCCCACGTGTATACAACAGACAATCAACCGTGGAGGGATACCTGCACCAACAGAATCATCTGGAAGGGGCTCTAATTCCCCAGAGAGTCAGTCGAACCGCTGTCTGCACACTCCACGACCCCGCTCCAGCTTCGATTCCACAGCAAGCTCACGTCTGAGACTTGGGGGAAGCTCGATCGCCTCGTCTTCACAAAGCAGGATGACAACCATGGCTGGGGATGATCGTTTCGACTATCCTAAGCCGCCCAAGGCAGAGCATGGGAAGCCTGGACCCCAGTGTCCATACTGCTACGAAGTTCTGGAGAGTTCTGATCTCTCGCAGCCAGCGTGGAAGTATGCCTCCGTCACGCCTTTAAAGTATGGGGGGTTTGAACTAACCGGGACTCCCTAGGCGCCATGTGAACGAAGACCTCAAGCCATACATTTGCCTGTTCGACAATTGCAGCCAGCCTAGTACCTCCTTCCAAAACGACGAGATGTGGGCAAACCACATGAAAAACCGCCACGGGAAAGATTGGCCACGCAAACTTCGCAATTCCCTCAACGAGCGACAAGCAACTAGAACCCAGAGTGTAAAGTTACGAGTGGAGCTTGTCTGTCCTTTATGCGATTTGTGGTCACTGGCTAAGGGCGCGAAACTGTCGGACGAGTCTTGGAAAGAGTCTTATAAACTTGGCAGACTGGCAGAGCACATCGCCAACCACCTGCTGCGGTTGGCGTTCGATAGTTTGGACAAAAGTTTCGACCAGGATGAGCCCAAAGTGTCTGAGGCTATCGATATGCCGGAGAAGCGGTGGTCCATCACCGCAAACGAGAGGGGTGAGTGCTACGACGTGCCTACGGATGCCCCAGATGCGATTCACAACTCGGTTTCGGAAGAGAGAGAGCTCGGGAGAACTGCTGGGAAGGCAATCGACAGACCCAACAAAGCATTCCCCTTCCCAGCGTTCGAGAACAGGATGGACTGGAAGCAGGTTCTCCCCCGCGACGAGGCTGATTTAAAACTCGAACGAAAACTACCAGATGACGAGGTAACAGATATGGACAATGCCTCCTTGAGGCTCTCAAGCATGAGACGTCTTGACAGCTGCGAGTCTCGCCAGGGCGATTACGCTGGATCGGAGACCATACATCAAAAGACGATGCAACTGCGTTCCCGGTCATCGAGCTCTGAGCATCCCCAGTCTCTCTCGAGCATGGTTAAGATCGCAAAAGCACTCTTTCACCAGCGCAAGTACCAAGAGGCTGAAGCGGAATACCGGAAGGCGCTCAAGATATGCGCCAAGGTCATGGAGGCCAACGACCCTTGCATCATTTCAATCAAGGGCAACCTGGCAAACGCACTCGCAAAACAAGACAAGAATCAGGAGGCTGGGGACATGTATATGAAGATATGGGCCCTTAGCGCCGAAACCCTCGGGGAAGAGCATCCGCACACGCTTTCGTGTAGAAGTAACCGAGCAAGTCTGCTCGAAAAAAGGGGGGAGCATACACAGGCGGAAGCAATTTATCGGGATGTATGGGAACTTCACAGGAAGACGCTCGGGGACAACCATCCCGATACGCTCTCAAGCAATAGCAAACTTGCGAACGCATTGACAAGGCTGAAGAAATTCAATCAGGCCACGCTCATCTACAAGGAAACGCTTGAGATGCGCAGGAAGGTGCTAGGAGAAGAGCACCCAGACACAATCATCACTCTAGGCAACCTCGCGAATTCACTTCAGAATCAGGGGCTACACAAAGAGGCCGAGGCAAAGTATAGGGAGGCAATGGGTCTTGGTACGAAAGTGCTTGACGATGACCATCCGCATCTGCAATGGATTAGGGCTCGCGAGGAAGCGCTTAAGAATGAAGGGGAAGAGTAGAACGGAATTCAATACCGTAATTTAATTCTCAACAATGAAAACCACATTTCTATAGCCCCTTTGGCTCCTTTTCATCACTACGTCTTGCCACGACATTCTTAACAGCAAGTAGATAGAGGGACCTACTTGAACGAATAGCGGGACGCAGCCCGCATGTTGCACACAAGACTCGGGAAATTCAGATGCTTCGACGCGGGAGATGGACGATTGAAAGATATCGTGGAAGGAATCGACGTGGATCCTCCCGATGGCAGAAGACGAGCATGGCGACACTCCTTGGCCGGTTTATACCTCTTTTCCAGATGAAGGCCACAAACGAGCCAGCTCGGTTAAACAGGCACAGAGGATTTCAGGCCTGCCATGCCATGCCATGTAACTCTGTCTAATTATCAGTTGGTTCATAACTGTCCCGCAGAGCAGGTGTGCTTATGACAGCAGGAAATATAATACACCTTTATTACTGTGACAAAGGAGGGACTGCGACTACTTAAAAGATCCCCTAAAATTATAAATAATAGGAGACGATGATGCTTAGCCTGAGCTCATTCTAAATGCTTTCAAGAATTAATGGGCCTGGACTCGATCTTTGCTTGGTTAAAGTCCTATAGGCTTCTATCCATAGTTAGAGTCCTAGCTGCAACTGGTGCTTTCTGCCGCCAATAAGTAGATTCGGTTCCTGACACGTGATCGGACTGATATTCCCCCGAGTCCTAGATCCTCCGAATCTTCTCCGCATGAGATCGTTATATACCTAGGTAGATACCACGAATTTATCTCTCAGACTTTTAGCAGCATAGCTCTGGGGGCTGTTTACGCGCTTAGTCACCCAACTCTTTATTTATTCATTTATTTTCTCAATTTCTTAAGCGAAACCTTAAATCTTTTCTTGTACTACTCCGCTAAAAGGCCCCACCTGCTAAAGTTACAGCTGACATGCGTTTATTTGCCCTCCTCGCCCTGGCTGTCTCCGCTGTTTCGGCCCAATCTGACGGGTATGACAGCTCGCTTGACATGGCGATTAATGCGAACTCCGTAGATGCGAAGACTCGAGGTACAGTATGTAGGCTTATCTTGAGAATTTGCAGCATCTCTAACTCCATTTTTTTCAGCTTTATGGTGCCAGGATCAGATCAAGACCTGTACAACTCTTTGTGACGACTCCACAGACAAGAATAGCTGCGCCCAGGTGAGACTATTGTCAATCCTTTCATGTCTACTCCGTATCGCTCCGAGCTTCTTCTAATGTCTTCTTTTCATAGAGCGATCTAGCCTGGGAATGCACGTGCTCCTCCAATTCTTCGACTCCCGGTCTGCAATACTACACCAACACGATCCCGACCTACATCTGCGAGCAGCTCTTTTCGGAGTGTATTGCTCAGAATTCCGGCAGCAGCGATGGTCAGAAGGAATGCAAAACGAGCATCGAAGACCTCTGCGGTACTCTAGAGCCTAGTTCAGCTAGTTCCGACGATGATGAGAATTCTTCTAGCACCACGGAAACCGAAACCGCCACCTCTTCTACTACCGGATCCGCTACGACCTCACCAGGTATGATATCTTGTGTGCACCCCATCACCATGCATAGTTTAGTAATGTCACCCTAGAATCATCATTCAGCACCCGAATCAGCTCGGGACTCGCGTCTTCTGATGCGGATTCAACAACGGCAACGACTACTGAGACCGGAATATCGGCTACTGAATCACCAAATGGTTCGAGTCATAAACCAAGCTCTGGAGCTCTGGCCGGCATCGTTGTTGGAGTCGTAGTTCCTGTCATTCTCGTTCTGGTCGGAGCTTTCTTCTGGTGGCGGAAGAGAAATCAGAAGAGAGCAACTCAAGGCTCAGGGTCAGGACTCGGCCGAGATCTGCTACAGCCCCAGATTGGAGAACTTGAGCAGCCAAACAAGGCCTCACTGCCAGTCACTGCTGCATCGCCGGCCGAAATGCGAGGGTCAACACCGCGGCCTCCAGCTGCCGAACTGGCTGGTCGAGAACAACCACTGGAGCTACCCACAGGACCTGACGGCGAAAAAGAACACGGGATAAGCCCGGTGCTTGTGGCTTCGGAATTACATGGGGAAACCAGGTCTCCATACTCAGAACTCCATGCCGAGTCTGTAAAATACGAGATGGACAGCAACCAGCAGCCTAGCCGACAGATATCCAGGCGACCCGTCCCTCTTCCACAGCCGCAAGAAAACGTTCGTCCGCCGTCTTCATCAACCGCTTCGCCCGATACAGGCGTCCCCATGCCGGAAAGATTGGACGACACCGTTTCCTCGACCATTGTCGACACTTCGTCGCTTTCGTTTCTGTCGCCAGGTGCAGACACGGAGCAAACTCGGTCGGCCCTGATGGATCAGTTTACTTCTCTTGAGACCCGCAGACAGCGATTGCTCCAGCTGCAGAAGATTGAAGATGAGCAGGCCGAGCTCCAGCAGCAGCTCAGGAATTTGCCGGAGAACAGTGGCAGGTGACTTGCTTCGAGGTGGAAGCGTTTTAGTGGTAATTGGATTCTACTACGTGGCTGGATTGTTAAATAACTGGACTTGGAAAGGGATGGGATGGTTAATTGGGCGATAACTGGATTGGTTACAAAGTTGATCAGCAACTCAATTCCATCAATGATTATAATCAAGTGTGTTCTATTTCCCGCAAGCCCTTTTCTCTTTCCCCAATCTCTGTCTCTGCGAGAAAGCCGGGTTCGTTATACTATGTGACAGGAGTGTTAGCTACCTATGCTGAATCTATTGAATTTCCTCCTTCCACAGGAACCTTAATAAATGGTTAGGTGTTAATGTGTAAGGAGACTTACATCGATGACAAGTAGCGGAGCAGGGCATTTATCCCCTCTANNGTATTATCTTATATATAAGACCTACCTTTCTATCTACTAGTTTTATAATTCTTATTATAAAAAGTGAAAATAATTAGGTTATAGTGTTTTATAGTTTTAAGTATTAATACTATTATATATAAATTAAATTTTCTACTATTATAGCTAATAGTCTTGCTATTAGAAATAATAAAAATAATAAATTATTAATATCGGTCTCCTAGTTGTTAATTGTATATGTAAAAGTAAGCGATATAAGGCTCTGTCAGTCTCGTCACGTTCAGTGTTTTTCAATGATAACATATAGATAGCTCCCCTATTCGGTGATCAGGACATGACGAGTTGAATTAGGCAACTGTTGAGGTATAATGATGTATACCAATGTGGCTCTCAGAGGGCATGTTCTCTCTGGCTCAATAATGTAGCGGACCTTGATAGTAATAGAAGAGACTACCGGCAAAGTCCCTTTTCTTTAGACTGTAAACCCGTAATAACTACAGCCCAGGTCCAACCACGCGAAGCATCAACAAGCACAGACGCCAGCACGAAGGAGGCCATCCATCTCCCGGTCCATTTCGACCCAGAGCATGGCAATCTTTATACCTGGTGGTGACATCTACCACCCCTCTGTTTTGTTAGAGGGCAAATGTGTGTAGAATACAGGCTATGCAAGCCATCGCTGTATTGATCCATGTCTATAGGGCCTGATTCCAGCCCGTGACCTCTATCGAATTCCACGCTTGTTACATGTACAGAAATCCAAACCCGTAAAATCCCATCGCAATGCCATGCGTCGTCTATTGTACTCCCTTATGCGCCGCCGCTCTTTTCATCGTTGCTCCATTTCCACGCGTCCTCGATGGACTTCCAGTACTGCTCGGGATGCTTCCTCATGTGTCCAACGTGGCCGCTCCCGTCGAAAAGCTCAGTCCGGACCACGTAGCCCCTCTCCTTGGACTCGGCGACGTAGGCCTCAATGTCCTCGTAGGAAATCAGGTCGTCCTCCTTGCTGTATAGGTACAGCCTTTTGGCGTCCTTTGTCTCAAACGACTCGTCGTCGACGACCCTCAGCGCGAAAGCCCCGGCGGGTTCCGTGCCCGTGATCCACTGGTACGCGCCGTTGAAGAGGAGAATCGTGGCCCAGAGCGCCTGGGTGACGACGAATGGCCAGGGGAACCAGGATGCGGTGCCCAGACTCATGGCGCGGGACCATTTTCCGAGGGTCCGGCGCGACAGCCACGGGCTTCCGGGGGTCGAGTCGAGGACGAGCAGCTGGTGAGGGAACGAGGCAGAGTGCTTGTCCTGGAAAGCCTTGAGGGTTGTGCCGTAGCTGATGGCACCCGTGTTTGACATGGCGTGGATCAAGACCGACGACTTCCTCTCTCCGAGCAATTCCTCGAGGTTATCGAGCACGGGGACTATGGCCTCTGTCCGCTGGTCGAGGCTAACGAACATGGCCTTTGAGATGGGGCTCAGGATGATGATCTGCTTCGAGTAGGGAAACAGCACGCGGTACCCCTCGGCGTACTTAGAGACGTGCTTAGGAAGTCCATCGCCCCAGCCGTAGATGACGATGGCCTCGGGATGGTCGGCGGGAGGCTGCTCGGGGATGGCTTCCCGGACGAGGATCTGGTCGGTCACGGCGGTGAAGCCGGGCAGCATGGGGAGCTTTGGCGACATGGCGACTGTTGGAGTTTTGAAATGGATTAATGAAGGAAGAGGCCGACAGGGGAAAAGCCCGTGTGTTTATAAGCCAACGCACACCGTAAGGCTGAGTCGTTAGCGCAATTCATTTTTGATATAGACCCGTTGGGGGGAGGATGAAAAGTCCGACGGGAGATTTGACTATTCGGTCGTGGTCCGGCCGGGATGACTTCTCTTTCGGGGCCTTCGGCCGCTCCGGGGGATGACGCTGACTCCCACCAAAAAAGGTGCACCCAACGAGTTTTTTTAGGGGGGGATCACAGACGAATTAAATAGGACGCCAAGAGCGGATATGGAGCCTGTTTGACGACGTGCCGAGGCTTATGGATCCTTTGGTCGGGGGAGGTGAGTTGATAGGTCGTGTACTTTGTGCCTGGGATGAGGTTTTGTGTTGATCAATGCCGGCTTATCAAGCGTCATTCTAAGAACATGCCTAGTAGGTTATTAGCTAGTGGCTTATACTCAACAGCTTACTGTATCTATGTCTGCAGGTCGAATCCATCTGCCCAGTGTCCTCCAGCTGTTGGACGGATTTTCAAGACCCGCCGCTAGCGCATCGCCCCCAATGCAACAATCCGCTTTCAAGATGCTTACCCTCTGCCAAATTCTTGAGCAAGAACCCGGGCTGTCAGATGTCCCTGGTGCGGTCGATGCAGCGTGACTGGCTTGCGAATCGCCAGCGACTCGGGGGGCTGAAAGGTGTAGACAGAGTCGTATTTGGGAAAGATGGAGAATTTTGCTTTTACATCATCTCGACAATGTTCGATCGGCCTTGTTGAACGACCTCCATATCGCTTCGACTTTGGTGCCGTGGACTCTGTACTTGCGAGAAAGGTCTTGGAGGTCTCTATGTCTATGTTGGACATGGATGGTTCGGGTCCGGGCGAGATCGGGCCATGAGATTCATCCTCCCCAGCCAGTTGCTTTGTCGTCGCCTGCGCTATCCTCGGTGTTTGTCTCGTTCGGCTCATAGTTGTCGTCGCGGTTGTTCTGTCCGTCAGTGTTTGGGTTCTCATCCGAGGAATCCGCAGCAGGTGTCTGCTTTCCCTCACTGTCGCCGTCGTATTGCTGTAAGCACGTGTCCTGGCTGCAGCGGCGCACTCCTGTCGATGAGGTAGGTTTGTACAGTGGGATACTTTGTTAATTTTGTAAAACCAACCAGCGAATACCAGTGTCTTTTATTATCCTGTGGTGTCCCGCGGGAGATGGACTGACAGATGGGTCTTAGACCCCTGGAAATATCGCGTCTTCATTCCGGCGAATAGCGGGGTAATTAATTAGCTGGGCTCCGCGATGGGCACTTCTCCCTCCTCAAAGATCGCGCTTCCCATCACAGCGCACTAAAGCCAGCGAGATCCCCACATACCGTCGCACCGGACTGCCAGGGAGTCTTTTTGAACCGTCATGTCTAGTCCAAAGTCCCCTAGAAGCGACCAGGACGCCGTGAGATCGCCTTCGAAGCCGTTGCCGAAGTCTCCGAAATCTCCAGCGGAAGCAGTCCAAGCGTCAACCGGCGGTAACACCACGTCCCACCCGACAAACACGCAGATCCCCTTTGTACGTGGCTGCTCCGTGCCTTGCCAAGTTTGACGGACCGGGGTGTTGACTAGGTCGATTGAACAGAGCCAGGACGACGACGAAGGCGACGATTCCGCATATGAAGATGGAAGGCGAGTCGGGGTTTGCTCGTTGCGCGCAATGTCGGCTAACTTCCTGCTAGCATAGTATCGTCAACCGCCTCGCTGTCGGAAAGCATCTTTGACTACCGCAACCTCCACGGGCGAACGTTTCAGAACTCGAAAACGACCGAATACTGGGGACCCAACGATGATAGACAAAACAATGGCCTCGACATAGCGCATCACTTCATGGTCATGCTCAAGAGCGATCGCCTGTTTGACGCGCCAGTCACGCACATGTCCAAGGTCTTGGACGTGGGAACGGGCACTGGTATCTGGGCTATCGACATGGCAGACGCGTACCCCTCGGCCGAGATTATTGGTACCGATATCAGCGCCATTCAACCGACGTGGGTGCCTCCGAACTGCGCTTTCCATATTGAAGACGCGCAGCTTGAATGGACATTCCGCCCTGAGACATTTGACTTTGTGCACATCCGCGCCCTGTACGGCAGTATCAGCGACTGGGGCGAACTCTATCGCCAGGCATATGCGGCATTGGCGCCCGGCGGGTGGATCGAGAACATGGAAATCAACATCCACATGCACAGCGATCTGCCCGAGATCAGGGACGACCCCGATCACATCTTCAAGCGCTGGGCCCGGGTATTCTGGGAGGCGACGGACCGGGTGAACAAGACTCTCCGTATCGCCATGGACGGCACCATGCGTAAGCTCATGGTCGAGGCTGGCTTCGAAAAGGTTGTGGAAAGGACATATCAAGTGCCGTGCGGTGCCTGGAGCAGCGATCCGAGGATGAAGCAGATCGGCGCGTATAACCTGGCATTTATGAATGAGAGCTTGGAGGGCTTCGCATTGTTCATACTGCGGGAGATAATGGGGTGGGAATATGACGAGGTACAGATGTTTGTGCTGGAGATGCGCAGGGCCATACGGGATCCCAAGATCCGGCCGTATTATCTCGTGTAAGTGACACTTGCTTTCAGCTTCTGCGATTCGTCGGCTCACCCACTTTACAGAACCAATGTTCATGCACAGAGACCTGAGACAAACAGGTAGTTCATCAACTTTGGTCTTTGCCGTATCAGTGATCTCGGAGATTTACCCGTTGTGTGAGCAGGCTTCAGATCTAGGCTGAAATTTAATGAAGGAGGGCCATTGCTGTTTATGGCGGTATTTTTAGGATAGCTCTCGCTCTGGATATGGGTTACTCAAGGCGAAGAATGATTTTGCTCGTTTAGAATATATGAAGATCGGAGTTGGTACACGCATGAATGTTGAATTATTGGTGCCCTTGAGAACGATTGTTTCCAGTTAGGATCATACGAAACGTAATAAGCGTTGTAGCAAACTATGATTACTGTGATAGGTCCTTAATACCATAACCCATACTCTGAGTACTTGACCGAAAGTAGAATTCAGGGACATCTAACCAGTACTTGAGTCTCATAACTGGCGATATGCCTTGCACCCTGACAGGAATCTTCAGACTCTCCCCTACTGAGCTTTGGATGTATCGGTTCGACCCATTGCCTGCACCCACATGTCGGAAATAGTAAACAGTCCAAGTGAATTTCGAGCGTCCCACGGCTTCGTAGGGTTTACGAGGGCCAAGTCAAAGTGGCGCATCAGCTGTTTAAATCCAGTCAGCACATCCTCAACAACAGAAACCTCTCCTTTGCTCACCTCAAATATGGTCTTTCCGAGCTCGAGATGGGCCACCGGCTTGCCTAGGCACTGGAACTTGCCGTGTCCAAAGATGAGCTCGCCCGTGCGGATCATGGCGGCCAGCTTCTCGGGGTCTGAAATCAACCATCGCTCGGGCCTGAAGACCTTTGCGTCCTTGCCGTATATTTCCTCGCTGTGGTGTATACCGTGCCCTGAGTATCCGATGGAGATGCCTCCTGGAAGGAATATGCTTTCGCCGTTGACGGTGACGGTGTCGCCGTCGGGGGGCGTGTCGCGGGAGAAGATGTTTACTGCTGGTGGCCACATTCGTAGGGCTTCGCGGATGACTGCTTGGAGATAGGGGAGCTGCTTGGACTCTGAGATGGGGATGATCCCTTCACCAACTTTGCCCTCTTGGACGGCGTTGTCAACTTCCTTTTGCAGCTTTGAGTATATCCGGGGGTTCGTCATGATGTACAGCAGAGCTCCGCGGATGGCTGTAGATGTAGTATCGGCACCCGCGATGAGCTGCTCGAGCGCCTCTGACCGCAACTCGCCGCCAGAAAGGCCATGGCGGATAAAAGATGCCAGCATATCGGATCGTTTATCCGTGGGGTTTGCAGCACGCTCATCAACGCAGCGGAAACATGCGTCCATCATCTTTCCGAATCCGGTATTGTCCTTTGGCGAGGGAGCGATGTAGGAGCCGATGATGGGGGCGTGGGCAATCCAGCTGATGCCCAGTGCAAGGGCGAAATTGCCTGCGGCGAGGCCCTCTTCGCTTGACTTGAGATATCCGTCGACATCGGAGTCGCTGCGGAGCATGCCGAATTCTTTGCCGAAGCTGATGCTGCTGATGGCGTCGAGGGTTAAATACTGGATCTTTTGGGCTAGGTCCATGGGGACGATGAGATCTTGAGAGGAGAGGTACTTGGTGCGGATGAGGTCGATCAACTCTTGGACACGGAGATCGATGGATCGTTCGAGCTCTAGGTTTTCTCTTCCAGAGTACTGGTCGGGTGAGTAAAGGTTTGATTAGTGGCTATGGAAGTCAACTTACTCCAGGGGCCATTTGCTTCCTTCTCTGGTCGTGCTTGTCGTTGTCAGTCTGGCTAAAGACATTGTCCTTTCGATACTCGATACGACAGGCGTTGTAGTACCAATCAGACCGTTTGAAGCCGGGCTTATTGTTTACATGCATCCAGACTTCGGGAGACGATGTGACAAGGACCTTGGGTGCTACTCTTGCGATCGGACCTGAAGGGCCGGCGTGTCAGTGAGGCTGCACCGAATGACGAACTGACATAGGCCGCCCCGAGAAATGATTCGAATATCTCACCATATTTGTGGTTGGCCTCCTCGTACCATTCGTGGCAGCGGTTTTGAAGCATGGCCTTGCTATGGGGCAAATCGGTAAAGCCAGTCCATCGAGGTCCGCCAAACTGTCTCAGCTTGTTGTAGACAATCAACTTCCGGACAATGAAAAGACCTAGGCAACACCAGAGAAGCGGCACCAGATTCTCTAACAAGACTGCTACCACGCCCATTGCGACGTGCCGTGATGGGGACGGGAGGGTGGGAAGAAGCAAGCAAGTGGATGCGACCACAATCGCGGGAGAGTGGTGGGTAGTCAAAGGCCCTGGCACTATAGGAGTCCGATAGATGAGGTCGATGATCTAGGGTGAAAAGAATTGTATGGAGAGAGAAATTGAATCTTCCACGACCGAGTAATA